>WOGN01009518.1:0-10788 GCA_015342105.1 Leptinotarsa texana | reverse complement strand
TATTCAGTACAACTTGAAATTCACTGTTTAGGAACTGTTTCATTTGCAGAACTGCGTTTATGTGAAATTAACTTCCTGAGAACATTTTTTCCAAATGAATACAATTTTCAGCATTTCAAATCCAACTTGAATAGCTACTTTTGTACAAGCATCACTCTTAGAGCGCCTAAAGAGTTTTCCTGTGGTGCTAGTGTTATGTCCTTCAAAAAAATGTACGGCATACTCTATGCAGAATAAATAAGGGTAAACGTTCGGGTTCCCTACTGAACGATCAACAGAAGGCGGATCACTTACTATTCTTGAACCTTTCCGCATAATAGCCAGAAGTTTATTCATATTCAAAATTTACCTGATATCCAAGAACTAAAAGTGTGATTTATTTACAAATTCTACTCGAGATCAATTTCACTAATAATCACTCAAGTTAGGTACCGATTATAGAAGTATGTAAAGCCCAGTGTGTAATATTCTTCCTACCGAGGAAGTTACTGTGTTAAATGATTGCAACTAAAAATTTAAATGTGGAATTGGTAAAATTATCATCATGGGAAGTATTATGAATATTAGTTGTATGAGAGATATGAGTAGGTCAATAATACATGTTTCTCTAGGTTTGAACAGTTGATTTGAGACATTTTATCCAAATTTTGTAAAGAATACTGGACATATATCATTATCTGAAAAACTGTACACCTCTCAATCTCGACCTCCGTTCCATATTCGTAGTATTTCAGATGGTTTCAATTGTGTGGTATGTAAATAAAAGTTTTTTCGGAGTCGATATAGGTACAGAAAAGAAATAACTTCAGTCTTGCCTTCAGATTGAAAAGTTTTCCTTGAATGTCTCTTTCAATATTCTTCTCCGAAAATTTTCCTTTTCTCAAACACTAATAGAGAGTTGAAAGTCGAATGTGCATTCAAGTATAAGCGTTTTGAAGACAGTTTTCAAAAATACTTTAAAGAAACGTTTGGGACAGTTTTTGGCTTTCTACTACTTCATCTTTATACAAAAACTATGCGGAAGTCTTCCAAAGAAAGAAAAGAAGTAATCAATTTCAAAAGAAGTAACTCTATACAAAGATGTGTAAATCATGCAAAGAAGTGAATTTCAGACACAAACTGAACATTGAATTACATGAAAGAAAAATTCTTACTGAAAATATTTTTATATGAACAATGAATTATACAAAAACACTTTTCTCTACTCATTTTGTATTCCAAGTATTCGTTATGGAATTGAATCAGATATAATCCACAGGAATCATAATGCAATATGATAAATGAAAGGTAAAAAATTCATTTACGTGAAACACTGTCTTTCTCACTGGTAGACATTACTACTGAAAATATAACTCTTTCAATTTAGAAGAATGTAATTTCAATATTTTCTATTTCAGGAATAACAAGCTGATACAGATTTTTATAACTGTACAGCTTTTCGACTGGTGTGCGGCATTGTGTGATTAAAAGAGTGAAATCTCGGAAGTATTTGTTCCAAAACATTACGACCCCATCTATGGAAGCTTTATACCAGACGAACATATAGAAAACAATTTTATAACGATTATTTGTGTTGAAGTTGAACCACCTTTTGTAAGACAGGTAGATTCTGACAGATACTATGAAGATGAGAGCTATCCGGAAGTAATAACACTAACAATTTCCCGTTCCAACATCTCTATAGTACCATCCTCAGCATTCAGAAACTATGAAAGTATGGTGGTTCTCAATATGAATGATTTTTATTTGAAAGAATTGAAGCCAGGGGCTTTCAACTCTCTTGATTCACTAGAAGAATTATACCTACAGGAAAACCAGTTGACAGTCATAGGACCAGGGATATTTAATTCATTGTCAAACTTGGAAATACTGGATATATCAAGAAATGAAATCCGAAATTTAAGTAACGAGTCTCTGAGAGGATTAACAAAACTTAAAAAGTTATTTCTATTTTCAAACAGATTGTCCTATTTCGAAAGTAGCATGTTCGATCAGAATGAAATTAATCTTGTCGACTTGAGTCACAATATTTTGTCGGATGTGAAAATAAATGAAGTTACATCAATTGAAAATCTAGACATATCTAATAATAATCTTGACAAACTTACCTTCTGTCCATTAGATTTTATATCTCTCAATATCAGGAAAAATAATATAGAGTTTTTGAAAAATATAAACTGTTCTGGAAACTTCTCAATTGTCCGATTTGATGCCGGTCACAACAAAATTTCTGAATTGGATCCAGAGTTTTTCTCAAACATGGACACTTTGCAGTATTTGAATCTACAATATAACAACATTTCATCAGTACCAACTGGATCATTTTCCGATTTGAGAAGTCTAACTGCCCTCAATTTGTCAGGTAACCAGATTGAACAGTTTCAACATGGTACATTCGAAAACTTGAATAACTTACACGTTTTAGATATATCCCACAATAAAATCAAAACATTGAGAAGGTGTTTGCATTCACTTGTGAATTTAAAAACTCTTCACATTCAATACAATGAAATCACTTATTTAAGTAAAGAAAAGCTTTCGGAGGATTTGCCTAATTTATCAGTCATTTCATTAGAGAGCAATGAGTTTTCTTGCAGCGAGTTGATTGATGTGATCCATGACTTCAGAAGTAAGGAAGTTACTGTCGAATATGGTAACGCTAAGAACACCTCTAATATTCATGGCATATCTTGCTACGATTATGAAAGTTCGGAAATATCAGCGTTCAATGACAATTCAGCATTCAAAAATATTATACTTTCGAAATTGCAACAATTGGCCGATGGGGATTTGAAAAAGTCTGTGGTGAACGATTATTTCAACACCGAGTTCAAAAATAGTAACTTTTACAAATATTTGGAAAATTTTCATGAAGCAAATCTGTTCAGAAAAAATCAAACAGCAATTTTTGATTATTTTAATGATGATTTCGAGAATAGCAAATTCTATAAATATTTGGAAAGTTTACAACATAATGAAAATTTTTCTATTGAATTTAATAAAAGCGTATTCAAATATTTTGACAATGACTTCAAAAACAGCAGTTTTGTCAAATATTTGAACAATTTAACAAAATCAGAAGATGGTATGAAAGAAAAATTTTTCAATAGCGATATTCATAAATATTTCAATATGGATTTTAAGAAGAGTAATTTTTACAAATATTTGGAGAGTTTTAAAATCTTGAATAATCACATTTCAACAAATCTTGACAGTGAGGCTCAAAAACTATCAGGAGTTTGTGATGGGGAAAGTGAATAGTTTCATTCAAGACCATTGCGGTGTATACAGATTTTATCAGAAAAAAACAAGAAAAACACGAAACTGTGGAACTTATTAATGCTTGAGTGTACATTTGAATTTGATGTCAAATAAAAGTCATTTGCGATATCAATATTCTTTCATTCATAAAAACCCACCTGGATAAGTCAGGTATTTACAAAAAAAAATAATGGTTTGAATATCTATCATTATATATCACAATATCAAAAAATCGGTTGTAGTTCTAATATATCGGGAGATAGACAAAAATGAACGTGACAGAGACATAGAAAATATGTATGTGACACTTTTGGTGACATTAGAATATATTCCTGTTCAGAATGTCGTACGATTAAGAACACAAAGTGAGTTTTAAAAATGAAGCTGTATTTTGGCAGCAGTTTTTTGATGAAAAATGATCAGTCAATATTGGGAATTTTGATACTTTTTTATATTCCTGTGAGTTTCAATAACTCATTAGAAAAATATTGTTCTACCATTAAAGCTCTGATAATTGCTTGAATGAAACTGATATTCACATCTTTTTGTAAACTTCAGCTGAGTTCAAAAGTATTTTCGATACTTCCAGACCAGGGCTGAAGCGTTCAAAAATGGTAAAAATTGAAATAAAAAATAATAGTAGAATGAAACCAGTAGCAGATTACAGCCGTTTCTGGGCCTCCCCACAGCACTATGACGTATTAATTGCTTTTTTTGTCGTTTAGTAACATCAAGGCGATGTGACCTTGAAGTGTCTGGTGCATGAATCGTTCAGATTTTTTTTTTATATGAGATTGTGTATGTATGTGTGTGTGTGTGTGTGACACAGTGACATAATTACATTTGATTGGTGTGTGTGTGTGTTTGTGATTGGTGTGTGTGTGTGTTTGTGTTTGAGTGTACGGTACAGGGTTTCATCATGTGCTTGTCTATGTACAAACATATGTCTGCATACTTCGAAGACCTTCAAGTAATGAATGTTCCATCGGTGTGAGCCCATCAAGTTAGTAATTGTGTGACGTCATAGCAGGAACCGTTTAACGGTAGGAGAGCAAAATGTTTTCTCCACGACGTGTGGCTGAGTAATGCGTATTCATGGGTGTGCTCTCACCTCTCTCTATGCGGTGAAGGCTGTGACGTAACGCATCGTTCTAGCCTCGCTAACGATGGTGACACGCAGGCGGCCGAGGCTACCACTATGACGTATTAATTGTTTTGATTGTTGTTTGGTAACATCAAGGCGATGTGACCTTGAAGTGTCTGGTCTGTGGTCACATGTCATCTAGCGACACGCATAGTGTGGCCTACCTACTTTGAGCGGCCATTTTTTGAGGCCACTGAATACGGGCCTATTTTAAACGAATCTACGCGGTCTGCTGATCACAATGGTACCTACTTCTCTATTTGACCTCAGGGTGATGGTTCAGGGATGTGTCAAAAGTTGTGTTAACTCATCAAAATTTCATCTACCTTTTGTGGCCATCACTTTCGTCTGCCCAGTGCATGTGTTCCATGCAAGTGAAATTTTACCATTTTCATTCACTATATTGTATAAGAATCCTGTGAGTGATATCTGATTCAATTCCATATCGATTCTTTGGAATACAAACTGCATGAAGTATAATTGTATAATTCAGTGTTCATATAAAAGTATTTTTCTTTCGTGAAATTCAATGTTTATATGAACGTATAGCTGTTTCGAGAGGGCTTCTTCTTCCAGTATGTGTGTCTGAGAATGTTTTACATATCTCTGTATGGATTTTTTTATCGATTGCTTCCACTTTTTTACTGGTTTCCATATTTTTTGTATCAAGATGGAGAAGTAGAGAGACAAAACCTTTCTTCTCCAAAAAATTAACCCACCCAAAAAATATATTTCTTTCAATACTTCCTCCTTTTCCGGCGAATCCAGATGTTGGATTGCAATCAGAAAACGATGAAGAAATCTGTTTCAAAAATTTGTTTTTAAAATCTGTTTTTCCGTTAATCAGCTGTCGCCTCCAAAAAAACGACAACTCTCAGAAGTTGAGAAACTTGTACGAGCTGAGGACTAACGAAGTCTTACCTTTCAACGTGTGATTTCTAACACGCTTGCAGAATTATCCCAGCTTCAACCAGATAAATTCTCTCTAGAAAAATATCTGGTCGAGACAGGAATCGAACCCACGGTCTTCCGATCGTGAGTCGAGCGCACTACCACCGTGGCCAATTCCATAACAATCCTAGTTTTTAAGGATTCGTATTGTCTTCCGCAGAAGTAAAAAGGTTGGACACGTTTACTCTTCGTCGTTGCGGCCGGCTAGCCTGCCAAACCTGATCCCTGGGGATTTCAGGACTCTGTTCCTGTCTGGGTACGACGGGGGGTTGACATGCCTAGCTTAGCTCTTCATCAGGGAAATGGGGTTGTTTGAGGTACTGGCCCCGCCTTGAAGCCACACCCATGCCTCTCTCGGCTTCAGGGAGACCGCTTGGCCTACCGCCACCCCCTAGCACTTTCGCTAGGGCGCCAGTTACAATCTGGAACGGGACACGAGGTGCACCTGTGCGCAACGTGTCCTTCTCCTCCTGGGGACCGCTAAGGGTTTCCCCCTGAGGGTATCTCGACGCCTGGCGTCGGACGGCCGGCGCTGCGTCATCCCGCAATTCTTTTTCACCGTCATTTTTGAAACTTTCCCTGTTTCAAAAATTCTGTCCATCGCTGTATCTTTCGAAACTTTCCCCGTTCCGAAAGTGCTGTCCGTCGCTGTATCTTTCGAAACTTTCCCTGTTTGGCAGCAATCTCAGATTCCTGAAAACTCCTACTTTGCAATTTGTCTCTATTCAGTCCTAAGGAGAATTAGAGACTCGAATTCATTTAATAAAAGTCGACCGTAGCTTAAAACTCTCGAGAAATCTTCGAGTTCAAAAGTCAACTTGCTCGGATGTTCGTATATTTATAAAAAATAAGCGAACTCTCTTCCGAGCTCATCTCAACCAATCGGTGATCGCTAAAATCGTACGATTCACCTGACCCAAATTCTGCAAAACGAAAAAAACTCATTTCGTATGCATTTGTCAGCTTTCACGGCCTGTTTTAATGCAGGCAGTAATATTTTTCAAAACTCGAATGCTAATGAAAATATAACCACGAGCACTGGGAACGTAGTCGAGGTGTGTCAATCGAAAGCTACTAAGAATCTCTATCGATGCTTCTTTAAATAAAGCACGATTTTCCTATCTAAATAACTGAAAAAGCTATTTTCCACAAAATCAACTTTTTCCCTATTTAAAAAATTGGCGAAGGCTACTAATCTTGCAAAAGATATTTATAACAAATAGGAAACAATATTTCACATAATAATTTTTCAAAACTAAGCTGAAATATCCTAGAAAAACCATGTTTTCTCGATATTTACTCTGAGTGGGCGGTCGTTGTACTGGAACTCACGAAATTCAAAAACAGTTTGGTTTCGAGACAATATTTTAAACTATCACAAGTGAAAAATAGATATTTCACATCTCGAGAACCAAGCTTGAGAAAATAAATGTCATAATCATTTGAATTCAGTATATTAAAAAATACTGAAAGATCAATATCTTGACCCATAACTATGACAGTTTTAACAGTATCTCTGGCAATTTATATCGAAGTGTTAATTATCGCAGCATCAGCATCTTCCTCTGCTTCCATTTACGTTTTTATCTTTGTGTCCTAGTTTTCTCCGTGAGATAAAATATTTTTTGCAAAAATAATATTTTTTATGGTTTTCATAATTGAACTCTGAACATTGTCTGAGGTTTTTCTGCGCCTACGTTATTCTCTTTTAGTTGAATCAGCTGCTGGTACTGTTGTTAACTTATGCTCTCTTTCAACGTTTCATTTTTCAGCCAAATTACTTGGTGCAGTTAAAAAGCACCGTCCACGACAGGCACAATGCCGTCAGCATTGACGGATCTCTGTACAAGGGAACCGAAAATTATGATCCAAGGTTCATTCGATTCTGAATGACCTTTAACAATTTTTTGAAAAATTCCAAGAGGGGCTCAGAATTTGCAAAAGTCATAAACATTTCAGTAAAAAAGGTTGGTTTGGTTTTTTCAAATATTTCGGAAAATATCAATCAATATAGTTTATTGTATGATTTTCACTATAAAGGATTTTACAAAAACCACGACACGTGTTTCGCTATACAATAGCTTTCTCAAGCAAAAGTTTATGCTTGAGGAAACTATTGTTTAGCGAAACACGTGTCGCGGTTTTTGTAAAACCTTTTATATTTTACAAAAACCGCGACACGTGTTTCGCTATACAATAGCTTTCTTAAGCAAAAGTTTATGCTTGAGGAAACTATTGTTTAGCGAAACACGTGTTGCGGTTTTTGTAAAACCCTTTATAGTGAAGATCATACAATAAAATATATTGACCCACCCAAAAGAGAATTTAATAAAACGCAAACGCAATTATGTTGCAGAAATGGTACAAACCAACAAACGGTTATCTAATTTGAAACCACTTCGCGATTCAAAAAGAAAAAAGACTGTGGAAGAACGTGAATCACAGGTTGATGACAAGGAAAGCAGCAGTTCTTCATCGAATCCTTCGGATTCCAGCGAAATTGAAGATGAGACATTATTAGTCTCATCTTCAGTGGAAGCACAATCATTGAAAATAACGTGACGGCTCATGGAACAAACATAATACATTTTTTTAGATAAAAATGTATATTAATTTTTATATACAAAAGTATTATTTTTCGTGTTTTAAATATGAGGTTTGTTTGTCTAAAAATTTGTATTCGTTTGTAAGGCTACTATAAAATCAAAATATATTCCTGTTAAAATTGTAAGACCGATTATTTTAAATAAATTATGAAATGTTTTTGTCGTTGTTATTTCTTTATGCATTCCTAAAATTTCAATGAGACTGAGAAGTCCTACCAAGTACCCAGTGTACTGCCGGAAGGACAATGAAATTGAAAAGTCGAGTCCTGCTGGCAGGACATGAAAAATGTCAACACCGATGTACAAAAGTACTTCCAGCAGGACCTTTCAGCAGGACACGGGCGTGTACGTTATATAATTAGGTTTTCAATACCTTGACATTTGATATTTGTCTTGTTAATAATTTATATGTTTCGGTAAACTATGACTATATTTTGATATTTCGATATGAACTAGCTTTCATCAATTATCCCAATGAAATATACATTATGTATTGTATGTGAAAAATGTAGTGTATTCTTTTCCTGCAATTACACTCTGTAACTCAACTCTATATCAATACGATTTCATTGTAATACAGACATATATCATGGTCACGGTCCATTTTTGAAAAGTCACAGAAAAATAAGATCTTTGCTATAAAATGAAGAATCTATGTGAATTTCAAGAAAGAGGAAGTAATATGCTACAGAAAACAAAACAGTGGCAGTATAAGCGACAAAAAAAAAAGAAAAAAAAATTTAAGATCTCCGTCCACATGATAATAATTTTGATATTTGTAATTGAACCCATAGTATCATCTCAATTAACCGGATGCATGCATAAAACCCACGGAATAGATAAGTGAAAGTTATATATCTCATGACCCTGAATTTCTATAAATCATATTCATACAAAGAGATAAGCTTTCCTGAATGTCAGTTTACTTTTACGCCTCATCAAGTCTCTTTGAAATTGTTCTTCAAGTTTGTGTTGAAATTGTCAAGGAATTCATTCACCAACATGTAAGTGACAATATGGAATACAATAATAAAAGAAAGTGTAATGCCCGGATTTTCTTTTTTGGGGTTTAACAGATTTTTAACAGCAAAATGAGAATATCGTCTCACAAACTATAAATACAGTCAACCAAAATTGAAAACGAATCTACTAAACTATATTTTCATACATATTTTCTCAACAACCCGTAAGCCGGCTTGAGTAAATCGAACACTAAACGTTAAGTAAAGCTTATCACAACAAATTAATGATAATCAAACTCAAAACAGTTAATATAGGAAAGTATGCCGTTAAGCCGTTTTTGTGTTTAGTGTGCACGAACTTACTAACTAATAGATAAACATACAAAATAAAAGAAAATCAAGGCGTGATATAATTTTTCCCAAAAATCTTCAATGTATAGAGAGAGATCAGTACAACTTTCACCATTTGTATCGATTCTTCCATATCTATACTAATATTTTAAATGTAAAAGTTTATGAGGATGGATGTATGGATATGTATCTATTTCAACTGTCTTCCTCCTTGCATTAATTTGTGCAGGACTTTTGAAAAAAAAATTATTGTCCATTTATTGCTTGCCTGCTACGACCGATTGCCTCGCAATCACATAAAACTTGACTGTGTGTGTTTATCCACGTATTGCATTATCTCTGTGATTCACTCAAGTTATATTTCATTGTGGGATTTTCACTGAACAGTTAACAAAACCACAACACGTGTTTCACTACAAAATAGCTCTTCCAGAGTGTTCAAAAGTGTGATCACGTCTAAATAAGCTATTGTATAGTGGAACATGTCTTCATGAGTATGAACACATCTGGGGAAGCTATTTTATAGTGTTGTAGTTTAGGTTCCTGTTCAATAAATCTCGCAGTAAAGTGTTCCTTGAATATATTATGAATTCCCATCAAGTATGGACTAATTCCATCATATAACCTTGCAATAAGTTTCGGTCGATACATACATTGTTAAATTAGTTTTTTAGTTCAGGAAATATTTCACTAAGTGTGCTCTCAAGTATATTTTCCCAGTCTATCTAGTAGTGCACAACATGTTTAGTATCCAGCCAACTCATCACTACGGTTATGTTTTGCCATCCAACATAAAAGCAATTCATTCTTGTCCACCGGTTCCTACATCAAAGAACAATAAGTCACGGATAGACAGGGATAACAGATCAGGTGTCAACAAACTAACATGCAGATCATACCATGAAGTTTATGTAGGAAGAACTTCAGAAAATTTCAAAACGAGAATCTCCGATCATAAAAAGAGTTCTGAACTGAAGAAGACCAAATCACCTATATGTGTCACCTTTCAGAGAACGACCACGAGTTCAACACTATGTACGACATAGTTCATGTGGAAGCCAAGGGATAGAAGTTTAACCTGCTAGAGTCGCTGAAAATAATTAAAGGTAAACGTTCGGGTTACCTACTGAACGACCAACAGGAGATGGACCACTGAGCATTGTTGAACATTTTTGCATAATAGCCTGAAGTTTATTCATATTCAAAATTTACCTGATGTCCAAGAACTGGGAGTGTAACTGGTTTACAAATTCTACCTGTGATCACTTTCACTAATAGCCACTTAATTTAGGTACCGCTAATTGTTCTACAGTGTGACCCATTTTTAATGGGTCACACTAAAATTTGAAGTTGTGAACCGATTTCAATAATTTTTTTTTGAAATGTCAAGTACAAAAAGGTCTACCTTGGGACAAAATTCGAAATGTTTATTAACGTTTCAGGGCATACTGCGATATTTTTTTTTAGTCGAAAATCGGGAATTATTATTAGCGATTTTTTTTTAAAAAAATAA
>WOGN01009517.1:0-10789 GCA_015342105.1 Leptinotarsa texana | reverse complement strand
TTTTTATGTTTCACTTGTCATGTTGAATGTTTGTGAATCCCGAGACCAGCATTTTTGCTGATTAGGGAGAATAACAATATATTTTATATTTATAATGCCTTAACTATGTTGAACTGTACGCTGTTGTTATAATTTTAATTAAAAAAAAAGTTTGATTATCGTACAATGAATGTAGTCAATTATTGGTAAACCCACGGTAAAAACGTAACATTTGGGGTAATCGAATCCTCTCGAAGCCAATATGGAATTCGCCAGAAGTCCATCGAAAGGACGCAAAAACTAGAACAACCGAGAAACGCCGGCCGGCTGGAGCGCGATCTTGGCCACGTCACAATTGATCTACGACGACCAGAGGCGGTCTGCGTTATCTTTATTTTTAGGGGATGATCCACAACAATATTAAGAATACTCAGTTGAAAATTTTCAAATCAGTAGTCGAAAGTGGAAGTAATATTGAAAAATATTAAGAAAAAAATTAATATGGCACATAAAATTCTATGTAAAGAAAGCTAGTGTATAAAATTCTCTGTGAATAAATGAAATAATATGAGAACACCTTTCAAATTTTCAATTTATTGTAAATAAAGTAGTATATGAAGTCGTTCTGAAGTAAATTCATTTAATAGTTTAGTAAAGTTTTAAATGACGATTTTGCGTTTTTTTGGTCTTCTCTATAGATATTTTTGGTTTTGCAAAATGCTTGAGTCAGCTATTATCTAATTTTTCATACTACAGTTGAAAATGCTTGGGGACGCTAATGTATAGCTAAACAGGTGTGAAGGTTTTGTTAACTGTCCAGTGTAAATCTCACAATAAAGTGTTACTTGATCGGGTTAGGAATTTTCATCAAGTATCTACCAATGCCATCACGTATCATTGTCTCATCAGTGTGTTGCTATTTAAATGGTTATATGGAGCAACAAAGTTGATGTCGGGTTTGTTATAATTTCCTGTAAGTTGTTTACAAGTGACTTGATTTAATCAAAGTGTTTGCATTATAGAGGACTCTGCTTTTTCATGTTTCAGCAATGTAACTGCAACTTTACACTTGTCATTTTTTGCCCCGCCCGTAATTGGAATCACGATTCATTGAGCATGTTTTACGACTCTTTATCATGCAGCTTATAAAATTCTTGTTCCAGGACGAACCTTTTGATACAGGAGCCACCCCTCGATATACTAACATGTTTGAAATGCAAATGCTGCAGTCAAATTTGAAACAACGTGAGGGAGAATTGCAGCAATTACAATGGGAGCTCAACAGGAGAGAGCAAGAACGATCCCTCCTAAACACAGAAATATCAACTTTGCTGACCCGAGTTGAAGAATTAGCTGGTAGAGCTGAAGATTATGATAGTCTGAAGACTAGATTGCAAGAATTAGAACGGCAGTATGATACACTCTGTCAGTTATTTGGCGAGAAAGTGGAAGAAAATGAAGAATTGAAATTGGACTTGCAAGATGTTAAGGAAATGTACAAGGGACAAATAGATGAGCTATTGAGACAGCAGAAACAACACACAAAGTGATAATTTCGTTATAAAAGTTGAGGTACATGTTAAATAATATTTGCATAGTAAATACTCTTCATTTAAGAGAGACGTTTAGTCGTGCACTTGTGGCATTTCACAATTGCTTCTGTGCTTTTGTTTTGGATATGATGAACTGAACAAGTCAGAAGGCAAAATATGAAATTATTACTGAAATAGAATTCAAACTAATATATTCAAAAACTATTTCATAGTTTTGCGGTGAGTTCTCTACCAGAAACAAGTATGAAACTAAGTCTTTTGAAGTTATTATTGTATTTATTACTTATTTAAGTGTTTTTGGATTTATTGTTTTATAGTTGTTATTTTTTTTTCAAGTTTGAATATCCAAAAAAGGACCATGATGAAAAAAAATCAGTTTTTCCGTTAACCAGCTTTCGCATCCCTACGAACGACAACCCTCAGAAGTCGAAACTTGTGCGAGCTAAGGATTAACGAGGTCTTACCTTTTAACGTGTGATTCCTAAAACGGAAGTGCACATGAATACTGAAACGGGACCATTGAAAATCAGTGTTGAAATTTACTTACTAGTACAAAAGAACTTCTTGACATACGTTTTGCAAACCAAGTTGGCGTACCCAGAAACAGTTGGCTTTATTGCTTTTGGCATAATTGATTTAGAATTAAAATCGTTGAATGATAACAATTTTTCTTGGTACATTATTGAAAACTTCAATATTTTAACACCTATTTGAGAAACAGCAATGATAATGCTTTTCAATTTGTTGGGTTGAACACTTATCACAACAGAGTAGATATTATTTTCCATGAGATAAGTTTATGCAATTTAGTATTAAGTTTGTCGAGAAGTTTTCATTTTATCAAAGCAATATTCTCGGGCGATACTGAAAGAGAAATATACTTTACTGTTGTAGAAAAGTTATTCTTGATATTTTTAGACGGGTTAATTTTCAAATAATACTTTGCAGGTCAAAAAAGGTAAAACTGGAACCTCTGGCGTAGAATAAATCATAAAACAAGCATTTTTGCCAAACACCAGAAATGCAATACTCTTCTCGACGCAGGTGTCACCAACCAAGTTGGCGTTTTCGGGAGATGAAGTTAGTTATCTTCTGAAGACGCAAACTTGGTTGGTGAAACATGCGTCGAGAAGAGTATTGCATTTCTAATGTTTGGGAAAAGTGTTTGTTTTTGGATTTGAAATGCATGCTTTATATTTTGCTTTTTTACGAGTTTTTAAAATATATTTGATTTATTTTCTTTAACCTTGGCACATGATTTTTCTACATGATTTTCTGTTGTCTGGTAGAAAGACAGGTTGGCAGACTGTATTACCTTTCTGTATTTAGATTAGAAAGAACAAAATGCGGCTGGTATGCTGACTGAGCGTTGTTGAGACTTTGAGATACTACCTTCATCCTCACAGTCATCCCTAAAAGTTGAAATTCGAGTAAACAGGAAGCTCCCCAGTTGGTCGTTGCTTAAGACTTATAAATAATACCTTCAAATTCGCAGTCAACACATGTACCACTGAAGAAGTATCCCGCAGTAGTAGGTAAATCGGTCTGTTTTGCATTTTGCAAAGTTTACTGATAGTGAAACATACTCATTGCTTTGTTTTTGTTATATGATGATATGTATTATGTCTAAAATACCAGTGTTATTATTCAGTTATTTGATAAACAACCAAAGAGAACTAGTGTGGAAAGTATTTTTCATTAAATTTTTTTTAACCCATTCCACTATTTTGAAGAACTTGTACGAATGTGAAGTTGGGATTAAGTTCCCCTCTCTTCATAGATGTAAACATGAGCCTCTTCCTTGCTAAAATTGGTAAAACAAGTAGTTTTCAACTTAGTTTCTCTGTGATTCAACAGTTTATATAGATAATAAGGGTGCTACATTATCTGCCACATACTTACTCGTATTTAAATCTTCCAGTATTCAATTTGCTTTTGAGAAAAATCAAGGAAACTTATTGATAAGAGTTTTATTCACTTCGTATTCATTTTTTATAAAGAACTACCAAACATTGTGATAAACTCAGCTTGACATTAGTTTGTGGTTTAGGGAGGAACAAATATTGGAAGGGATCAAAGGTTACCAACATAGGTTTTGGAGTGGTCTATCATCAAATATCTCAACCAAAGATTATTTGAAAAACTTTGTGGAGGGTTCGATGTTTTATTTCTGTTTTTCGAATGTTCAACCTTCCACAACCTGAAAAATTAGTGAAGCTAAATCAAAAAATTTGTTGAAGTCTAATAAAGAGAAAATGAAAAAGTTCACCCCAAAAAGTTACTGTGTAATATAAACCACTCAGTCCACTTCAGTAACTTGTATTCATAAATTTTGTCTACAAAATGAAATTTCTATAGTTAGTTACTCTTTTCAGATGGTTTACCTTTTGGAAAATAATTATTTTCCGTTTTCAAAACCACAAATTAGATTTTGAATAACGTATCTATTGGAAATAGTTTCTTTTCCTTTAACACACGTCAAATTAAATTTTCTGGAAATGGAATAGATTGTTGGAAAATAAAGTTTTTGGCTTTCTACTACTCCATCTTGATACAGAAAAATGTGGGAATCTTTCAAAGGAAGTAATCAAATTAAAAAAAGTAACTGTATACATAGAATGTGTAGATAATGCAAAGAAGTAACTTTCAGTCACAAATCTGGAAAAAAAATCTTCCTGAAACAGCTACTTTCAAATAAATATTGAATTACACGAAAGAAAAATTCTTTCGAAACAAATAATTTTATATGAACACTGAATTATACAAAAAAGACCTTTCTCTACTCACTTTGTATTCCAAACATTCGTTATGGGATTGAATCAGATATTCACAGGATTCCTACACAATTATACTAAATGAACGGTAAAAATTTCACTTACATGGAACATTGTCAACCTCACTGCTAGACATCTGATGTTTCGCCGTAAGACACTTGCCTTAGGGCTCTTCAGTACCAATCTGGATAACATAAAATCTGTTTTTCCGTTAATCTGTTGTCACCGAAAAAAACACATTTCATGAAACGTTAACGAACCATTGATTATTCAATTTGTAGGCAAAATTTATGAATATAAGTTATGGACTGATTGGACTCATCAGTGGTTTATATTAACATAACTTTCCAAGGAAAACTTTCAGTTTGCACTTCATTACACTTTAACAGATTTTTTAATGATCTCTAACTCTGCTTATTTTTTAGCTTTATAAGGGTGCACACCCACAAAAACTAATAGGTTTTGGAATTTTCTTTATGTTCTAAGTATGTATGAAAACCGAGCCATTCTGGCTATTACAGACATACACAATATTTGGTATCAAGAATTTATTTTAGATATTGTATTTTTTTATTGATATGATATATTGACTTTATATCTTTCTTTTCTCACATAGATTTTATATTTGAACTTAGTTTCATCCATAACATACTGAGAACTCAACCCGGATCATGTAAAAACACGTGTTTCAATTCCAAGTACCTACTCATATTTATTTTCAATTAATCACTTGTAAAGAGTTCATCATATCTCATATTTTATAGTTTAAATGAGTAAATACGTTTTTAATCTGTGATATTGTGGAACTTTTATATATTATGTAGGTTTTACTTGTACTTTTGAAATTGTTCTGTGTTGGTTATGAATATATGAAATAAATTATCCGAATTGTGTTTGCTTCAATTTTTTGGTTGTCCAGATTAGGTATTGATGAGGGGAATTCAGTAAAATGCTAAAAATACAGGCAATTCTATATTTGAAAAAAAAAACAGGAAACAGTAATGAACATATACAATGATCCACAGAAATTACCATCTTCTACGTCAGCTGAAATATAATACCATCTTGATTTATTTATATTTTTGAATGAAAATGTTCATGACAATTTCCAGAAAATCAACTACTAAAATAAAATATCCTAAATTTTAATTGAAACAGTAATTACATAAAAACAATAAATAGTTATGTTGTTTTTATTTTCACTGAATAGATAAATATTTGATTGAACATCTAAAAATATGTTCTAACTTACTATGACATCTATATCATTGTTGTAACAGTTAACGGTAATACACGTTGTTCTTCAGCAGTTCAGAAATTCACAAAAATACTATTTATAAACGTTTTTGGCACATTCAGAACTTCAAAAGTAGTGAAATGGCGATGTGGTTTGAGTTCAAAATTGTGTAATATATTTATAGTTAATAAAATTTTATTAGGGGTATGATTGTTTTCTCCTCTACCAGAAAAACTCACCCATTGAAATTTACTTTGATTTGCAGTTTTGTTATGAAGGATTTGAAAACAAATGTGTTTCTTCAGTTATAATGAAATCATAATAAATAATATTAGTTTTTTTGTAAATATATGTTTCAATAGTAATATAAATCTGAGCAAATAGTGTAACACAACATATTTTTAATAAAAAAGCCTGATATCTTACCAATTATAAGTTAACAACCAACTTCACACAAGACAAAATCGATATTCAATTCAAAAAAAGATATTGGTACAATTCAAGAAAGAAATAAAGGTGTTCGAAAGATATGATAAATTGCATTCTGTTCACCTGATAAATATATCTAAATAAAATGTTTTTTTAATCACTTATCTTCAACACATTCGAACTCGACCCTAGGAACAATATTTTTGTGTTTCAGGAACTGCCTGTGTCATGAATTACATTGACCGATTAACTCAGTCACATACAGATTGCCTTATTACTTAAATTCACCTGTTTATCAAAGTTTACTTTGTTTCCCAGTGTTAAAAACCTCAAACATATATTTCAGTAAAAGAGAAATCAGGTACAAGTATAAAAAAAATGGGAAACCTCAGAAATTTCTGTCAAAAAAGAGAACAGTGTACTTATCACATTTTTATTTCTCAATTTATTTATTTATTATTTTCGTACCTTTTTTATAATCCTGTGTTAAGAATCAACTTCTCGAGAGAAACATATTTATTGGATATGTAAATAAAAAAATTACTAACTTGTCACATCGAATTGAACATTCTATTTATAAAGGAAGTCTCAATAATTTGAGAAAAGGGATTTTATTTGCAATTTTTCAGGTTTACAGTTACAGCAAATATATTTTTCAATTATTAATTTCATCATTACTTTTATAGCGAAAAAACTTAAGAGCATTTAATGAATAAATTCAAATATTCTTTTCACACCAAAAATTATACTGTGGGTTGTAATTAAAATTAGTTTTTATTATATATAGTTCAATTCAAATTAAGGTCTCATCATTGGTAAATTAAAAAACTATCAGAATTTTTACATTATGATACAAGATACACAAAACAATTGATGATTTTATGACTTTTAGAGTTAATTATCTTTAAGGGATAGATTAAATATGAACTTCAGTTTGAATTAATATGTAACAATTTGTTGAATCTCTTCTCAGTAGATGTTTAAATATACAGTATATGAAAATAATAAAATCTCTAAGCAACTCTATGCTTTGAATACTTAGCCACAGTAAATAACTGAAAAGTTCAAGGATATCAAAGACAGGAACGTGTTGAAAAGTCTTCAAGCAGTTCAAAATATGTACAAAAATATATTGAAGAAACGTGACGACTTTGAACATTTACTAAAGAGACATACATTAACATTTACTAAGAAGACATTATACATTAATGACAACAGAATTGATATTCATTTTCATTTCGGCCCATATTTCACAAAAAATTTCTATTCTCTTATCAGAATACCAGAAAATATATATAGTCAAAAAGGTGTTATTCAATCGATTTTTTGTTTCTTCACCTCAATCAGTGTAAAAAAATTTAAACGATATTGTATCTCCAATAATAGCACAACTATCAATATTGCGTGCATGATTTGAATCAGACTGTATAGTCTTTACAGTTTCCATTAGGACTCGATGCACATGGGCGTATAATTCAACACACTGCAAATTATGTGTTGCAACAGTCATTGTCGCAATGACAAAAAAACATGCGTATGCAATGTTCATCTGCATTGGCTCATTAGAGATTCATTTCTACAATGAATAATATGCTCTGCCTTGAGCTGTATGAGCCAAGGCGTTGGTTCATTAGAATCAATATATTTCAACAAAGGCAGTCGCAATATAATCTGAGGTGCTTTTTATTGTACGACCATGTCCATCCGGTCTAACAGATAAGTAAATTAAATATATAGATAGAAGTGAGAGGTTTATAATAGAAAGGAAGAATTACAGTTGACCATATACATACTTTCAATCGGGTCCAATTGAGATTTCAAACAATTTAATAATTACCGAAAACAAATGATATTGTAATAACAAATTTAAAGATATTGTGAGAGAACCGATAGACACTAATTTTTGTTTGAAAATTCTCTAATGTTTAATGTTGTATTACAGTAATGAAATGATTCTCTTCAACAACTTGATTAAAAAATATTTGATTTGTCTTAATTTTGGATTTCATGAAATATTTTTTCATTGATATGAAGGTGAATCCAAGTAAGAACTATCTAATATAAATTGAGAAATGGCAGTTACCTCTCATCTTTTAGGTAATAAATTTCAGTTTCACACTTAACCTGCCAATCTTGACAGCTTTTTTATTTATTTTTATTTAATTTGCCAATTCTGACAAAACCTTTGATAATAAAATGAAAAGCAGCATTTACTGGAACATTTTGCTATGTTGCAAACGGCAAAGTTTTACTGATATTGCAAAGTCATTTTCTATAAAATTTTTCACCCATCTTCAATAAGACTAGGTAGTGTCTTGATTTCTTGCAAAAACAATAAAACTAAGCAACTTGATCTGAAAGCAAGTAATGTGAGATGACGATGCTGCTTTTTCCACTTGCCGCATACGTTGGCGCGCTCTACTAGAACTGAAGGAGACCCAGGTGGCAGCCTTACTGCCCATTCAGTTGCTTCTCACACCCATGGAGTCCAACCTTCATATAGCAAAGCTAGGTTGTCCAGGTTGGTTGCCTCGTGGAATACATAGTCCACCTAAACATAAAACACCTGAATTTATTCACTTTTCCCAATGATATTTAATACCTTCAATAAATTATTGTCAACCAGTGTATCACCTGAGATACTACCTTCTTTTTGTTCAAGTATTTTGATTTTGTTAGTTAAATGCTGTAATAAGTTGATGGTTTTCCCTTCGTAAAGATACT
Organism: Leptinotarsa texana; assembly: GCA_015342105.1. Taxonomy (NCBI): domain Eukaryota; kingdom Metazoa; phylum Arthropoda; class Insecta; order Coleoptera; family Chrysomelidae; genus Leptinotarsa; species Leptinotarsa texana. Next base: position 2,093 of record WOGN01009517.1, on the reverse strand, counting down.
GAAAATTGTCAGTCACTACAATACGCTATTGTCTGAATGATATTTCGAAAGGTACAAAAATTATTCTTGGCAAACTACAACATTTTTTAATAACAATGGCTTTTATTGATGGTTCCATACAATTTCAACCAATCAAATGGCAGAATTCAATACCTACGCATAAAAAATCATCGCAGAATAACTAAGAATCACCACAGTATGCTGTTTTTATTTTATGAAGATAATGAAAATCAACACATCTCAAAAACGTGATATCCTGATCTTGCTTCGTAATTTCTGGCATGATAACCCGTTTTTTAGTCAACTACAGCAATTTAAGCTAGGGAAGTTTGTTTAAAGATTGTGAACTCTATATTTCATCATTGTCAATGAAAAAGATTCACCCAGAGTAGAATCTAGCTCTACTATAGATATTGATAGATGTCTCACTTTTTTTTCGATTTATTTGGTGCATGCACTGATGATAATGCAGTAAAGTTGGCTCTACAAGGTTGGTTATTTCCAGCATGGTAATATACTTTACCAAACAAGGCCATGTATATTTCAGCAGATACTTTTTGGACTACTCCTGTATATGAAATAAAATGGAACGTCCGTTCAACTGAGTGTTGAGTACCTATTTTAGACTCATACAAACTCCCATATCAAATGGTGTCCTTGTTTGGAGACATATATCATTTTTCCAAATTATTTGGCATACAAAGTAAGGCTATTAGAATATTAAATAGCCATAGTTTTATCTCAGATGTCAAGTTCTACTTCAAGATGATACAAATCAAAATACATAGAAACCCTGGTGTTTTGACCGATTCGCTTTCGTTTTTTCATATGCTCTAGACGCAATTGATAAAATTAACCCGACTTTTCCACAATTGTATAACTTTGCTTGCATCCACCAGCGTCAAGTGGTTGAAGCCACTGTACAGCTGAATGTACTAATTGCTGAATCCGTGCTGGATGAAATTAAAGCATTTCAAAAAGAGATTTTAGGCTGCATTCAGATGATCAGCATTCTACATTAGACAATTACCGTCTACCAAATGCAGTGGTAAAGTAGATATAACAACTGCAGACAATTTTTTTATTTTGATATTTCCAATTATCCACATATTGAATATAGGTGTATTTTCCATAATTTTATATCAATTTATTTCTATTTTATAAGGATAAATCTTGACTTGCTTCTTCAAATAACTGTCCATATAAAACATGTCTACATACTAAATGCACTTGATTAACTTTATGTGGAGGTACAAAATTTCATATATTTTAATTATAATGAACTTTGAATGTTGATATATTTAATCATTTTACCTCGTTGGTTTGAGTTTTTCACGTGACTTGTGTGAAATCCATATTGATTAATGGTATAAAAAATAGATATTTATCTTTCGTACATAATGCATAACTATCATGCATTATTTATTATGGTGATTTCTTCAAGTACTTGTCTCACTTCAGAGAGAAATGAGTCTCAATAAAATTGTCTCAGGAATGTTTTTCATTAACAGTTTGTATCGGCTGATAAACAAGCTCACAAAATTACGAGATGTGGAAATCCAGGTATAAATTTGTCCTAATGAATAATCAATTACTCATTTTCACCATGTAAAGCCTCGCTTATTCAAAGAAACACACAAGATCATATAAGATTCAGAATCATCAACGGATCTTGTCTATTGTGGCACTTGGGAAAAGCAGTGAATAAAAACTACCTTTACCTTTTTACGATTCATTTACCAAATATGACAGAATAAGTCCTCAGAACAAAGTCTGTAATTTTGTTGAAGTGCTGGTTCAACCATGAATTTTAAAGAAAATAAGTCTGCTTCACTAATATCTGTAGGTAGGATTATGCCAGAAATTGTGTTCTATCTGATCAAATATAGAACAATTTTTTCATTTGCAAACAAAGGCGCAGGTATGTATTATTTTAATAGGTACACATAATTTTGGATTTTGAATGATGTGCATGATTTTGAATGACAAGTTAAAATATAACAAATCGAAAAAACATGTCAACTTATTAGTTGAGATAATATTTTCCCAGAATTTGATGAAACATATTGTAATAAATCAGAAGCCGGCCCTGA
>WOGN01009516.1:0-10789 GCA_015342105.1 Leptinotarsa texana | reverse complement strand
CAGAGAAGTTTAGTTGGCTTTTGAAGATTTCGGGAGGTTTTAAGCTCGTTAAACTTCTTTTCCTGGTGAAAAGGACCATCTCAGTCTTCTTGGGATTGATCGACAGTGAGTGTTCCTTACACCATGTTTCTATCAATTTGAGCCCATCCTGCGCTCTATCGTACAGTGTGTATACAAATTTGCCGGTCTGCATGATAACTATGTCATCTGCGTATGCAACTGTGTAGAATCCATTTTTATTAAGGTGATTAACAGGGTATCCAGAACTATGTTCCAGAGAAGGGGTGATAGACACCCTCCCTGTGGACATCCCCTCGTGACCAGTCCTTTCACTGTGATGTCTTCTACATTAATACTTATTGCTCTACTAGAGAACATCTTGAGTATCCATTCTCCTACTACCAGGGGTACATTCCTGGAGTGTAGTTGCTGGGTAATTGTTAGAAAGGTTGTTTTATCGAACGCTTTCTCGATATCTATGAATATACCCAGGGTGGATTCTTTATTGTCCAATGATCTCTCGATTCAAGTCACCAGGACCTGACGGTATAAGACCAGCCCAGATATTTTATTCGATTCCATAAAAAATGTCATGGGATTATGAAGAACTATAGAGAAACGTATTTTTTGTTTAATTCGGTGTTCATATAGAAGTGGTTGTTTCAAAAGTGGTTTTTCTTCCAATTACTTCGTTGCATGATCTTCATATCTTTGTATAAAACTATTTTTTTGAAATTTATTGCTTTCTTCCTTCCTTTGGAAGATTCTCACATTGTTTTGTATGACGATGGAAAAGTAGAGAGACAAAATCATTCTTTCTCATATTTTTTGTTATTACAATTGACGTGTCTCATTTTCTGTCTCAAACTTGTTCCACTGAAAAAATTCTTTAGTTCTGTTCTTGAACGGTTTTTGATAAAAGTTATTTAAATTATTTCGTCTGTGTTCCAGGATATATTTACCCAATAGTCTTCATGTATCTCATAGGCCCACATCTCAGTTCGTTCCATTGATTTTAGTGTCCCCACAGGTGGCTAAGGGTCTATGGATGAAGTTTTTTCCTGGCACCCCGTATGTTGTCAACCTATTCAACCTCAGTTCTTCATCGCATTACCAGACCAGTCTCCATTGTCACTTTTGGATTCACCAGTGCCACAAGTGCAACTTGGCCCTTCGCGGTTTTCAACTTGAACCACGAAATTTGTGTCGAACATGTATTTTGGTAACATGTGGTTCGAGAATATGTTTGATGTTCGTACTTTAACATATTCCGAAATTTCTATTGTACCCGATCTCGAGTAACTCGGTGAGATTTTCAATCCCTATTGATACAGCCTTGTTTCTCCTATTATTACAAAATGTAGAGGAGGAAGTTTCAAGAGTGTTTCCAATGCAGCTGATGAAGTGTTTTTCATTGTTCCAGTTGTTCCCAAAGATCCAAGTATCTGCACCATGCTAATTATTTGTCAATAGAAAATGTTTGTTTCATTGACAAGTAGGCTATAGATTCCAACATGGGTTCAACAACCATGGTGAAGAGCGAATAAGTACGAATAATACGTTCACTCTTTCTACATGTTGGTTCTAGGTCAGACTAGAATCTAGTATCACCTTCAGATAATTTACAGTCCCCGACCGATATATCTCTTCACTTCAAACTTACAGAGCTCCTAGATCCTCGGTTTTGCTCCTTTCGGTAAATGCGACTACGATCGATTTTGTTAGGTTTACATTCAGATCATCTTCTTAAGTCCATTTGGTTGTAATATTCAGAGCCTGCTGTATGCATCTTTTCACTATATCATTATATTTGCCCTGGACTACGATGACTGCATGTCCCAGTGCTATGTGTCCCAGTATGTCCCAGTACTATAGTCCAGAAGATATAGTAACTTGCTATCCGTGCCAATAATGTCTTTTTCATGATGATTGTGTGTATCACTAAACAGCCGTCTATCCGCCTACAGCTTGTGATGAATATTCTACTTCTCCTCGACGCCTGAATGAGGGACGTTGTTTTTGTAACCGTTCAAAAGATTTTTTCAAAGTTTTTGAAAGATCAGCAATACATCAGGTGGCTTCTGCCGAGAAACAGCACAAATGATGTTGTACTGATCTCAAAGGCGACCAATTTCTGCGAATTTTGTATTTGTATTTGAAATTGCATTCTGGAGAAACTCTACCCAATCTACAACTAATACAGGAAGAATTCGCCAAAAAAAACAGTATGCTCAAAGAATTTTTATGAAGCAAATGATCTGGATTTTTTTGGATTGATTCATCAGAAAAGTTGGAAGATAATCGAACTAAGCTTGAAAAATAAGCATTAGTATTCGCTCCTCTACATTTGTAATTAGTCACACTGAAACGACTTACAGGATATTTTTTGTTAGAATGATGAAGAAACGATGTTACAAAATCAGGATCATGAGTTTAGGGATATTTCCGGAAAATGAACTTGTTCTTTAGATGGATGCGTTAGAGACAATATTTCAAATAAATAAAAGTTTGGAAGTGTTAGATTTTTCTTTAGAAGATACTTCCAATTTATGAAATCTCCAAGAAGCTTTGAATGCATACAAATCATTGCAATCGCAGTTAATAGAAATGTATCAAATTTTCATAGCGAACAAAAGTATGAAATTGTTTTCTAAATGTGCCTAAGTGATACAAAAACCAACTATACAGGAAAATAACGAATTCAACATCAGATCAAATGACGGAAAAATTCATAGTACTAACATGGTTCAAGAAAACCACCGCCTACTATAAAACAAGTGATTGAAGCCTTTCAAGAAAAAATATCCTAAATTGAGCTCATTAACATTGCTCAGTTGAAAGAAACATTCTATGCATATCATTCTTTCCTAAAATTTTCTGAATTTGAAATGAGGAGTAGATTTGGTTCAGATTTGAATGAAAATGATGTTTGCTAGTGTTAGTGTCGATTTGGGTAGAAAGTTTCAGAAGTTTCTCAACCATGTATCTTTCAACAAACTGGATGCTGGAAAAATAGCAAAACTCCATCACTGAATGAGACCAAGGATTCTGAATAAATCAACAGTCTCCTATTCATACAAGGTACAACAAAAATCATACTCCACATATATACTGGTGAGGAGGTTACTGGGAATGAAACTTTCTTCAAACAAAGTACTATACGCAACAAACGGTTTTCAATAAACTACACACATTAAAAAATTCACAGTATGTACAATACCCGTTGATCGAAGATATTGAATGAGGTAGTTTTTCATTACCAAATAGTAATTTGCGATTCAAACCCTTATCAGACCCATGGTAACCTGATTCTGTGAAAGATGGGCGAAAGGAGTTTATTTGGGAGTTCCTGAATTTCTTGTTTGCTGTTTCAAATGTCATTTGCTATCTATTTTTTATTTCATTCTCACTTTTTTTCATAACTGCTGTAACTTCGGAAACCAAACTAATCTTAAATAATATGATATAACTATAACCAAAGCACTACCACCTGATTCCTAATAGGTTTCTTTCGTTGTTCTACATAGTTATTTGGTCTATAGAGTTTTTAACGTTTAATAAATGCAAATGGCTGTTGAAATAGTTTGAAGCTTTTTTAACTTCACACTCCAGTTTTAGTATCATTTGCTGAATGTACTAACATTGCCTTTTTTCAACTATTAATTCAAATATCTAATATCATTTGGAAACAAGTATGAAAGTTTTCAAGAAATAACTTATGAAAATATCAATGATTTTTCATCAACTTTCACCTAACGATTGTCCGCCTAATAAATAATTCACTGTTAACGAATGGATATTTATTAGCAATTAGTGGCTTGCATTGAATCAAGAAAATATTTCACAAAGTAACTGAAAATATATAAAGGGATTGAGAAAAAATCTGATTATTTGTCTTCTTTTGCTCTTCCAGTCGTCTTTGAAAATATTAAAGAATAATGGAATCGTGAAACCTCTTGATAACATTGCCTAAAGGCCTTCATTATATTCCAGGTGAGGATTCTGATTCATTTTATTTGTGAGGCACTTTAGTGGCAACTTTGTTCGGAAAGACTGAAATGATGAAAATCCAATATGAGTAATTATTTTCACTGAGAATAATTTCACTGTCATTATACATTTTAGAGTATACGATTTTACAGATTAATTCCACTTCAGTCATACAGATCAAAAGTATAAGATCCCATGAGAATTTCAAAATGAGTTTTCTAAAGGAGTTTCTCTGGAGTTTTCAAAAAATAGCTCCAGGAACAAAGACAATTCAGATATAAAAGTCCGTATGTAAATTTTTCGCTGAGGAAAATTATCATTTAACAAAAGTACAAATGAGAAAAACTGCCCTTAAATTTTGTTGTCGCTCATTATTATTCATTTCACCATCCACCAAGTGATCATTTCTTGATATTCATATTTAATGAGTTGAAATTTCAAGTACTACTTTTTCTTGATGCGCCAAATCAAGCATCGCGTTTTCTCATGTATATTTACCACTCAATTGAAACTATAAATATTGGTGCTGAAGTTTCCAGAGAAAGACCGTTTTATAATGTTATCTGCTCTTTGAAGATATTTTTTCAAATTTTGAATATCTGCAATAATTTTTTGTGTAAAATCACGAATCGAATAAACTGAAATGACATTTGTGAAGTAGACTTTAAAATACATAAACATATGTTATATTTCTTGGTTATCGTATCATTCGTTAAAATATCACTTGCAAATTTGAGTACCTGAAATAGAAATTCTTCCGATTGGGGTTATCTTTTTTTTTGTTTTTTGTAATTTATCGAAAAATTCTTTGAAATTAACCAGAGCTATTGAAGCAAGCGATTTATGTGGTGACATTTTTATTTCTGATCTCAATTATGAGTTTTCGAAATAAATAATTTAATGAATAATGTTTCCCTCCAAGCTCACTAGAAGAACAAGAAGAAGTATATATTTATTGAAATAGGTAGGTAATCCTAATACACTATATTATATAAAACATATTACTAAGCTTACTAGAAGAAGAAGAAGAAGTATATATTTATTGAAATAGGTGGGTAATCCTAATACACTATATTATATAAAACATATTACTAACATAGAAATTAAAAAAGATTACAAAAAAAACTTAAAATGTAGATACCGTTCAAAATGGAAAATAAAAATTTTTAGTTTGAAAAATAACGACATATACTATTAAAAATACATTGCAATATATGTGCAGCTCCAATACAATGATAAAAAGCAGAAAACAACATACAAATACTATATTTATTAATATTATCTTACTAAGTATTATACTATATAGTATTATGGATGGATTTCAATAACTATTTTTTAAAAATACTTAATGATGGACTAGATTTAATTTCATTTGGTAATTTATTGTATGCATCAAACCCTTTGAAAACTAAAGAATTCATGGCACTTCTCCTATTTGTTCTGCGTAATGCAAATTAGTATAATTTCTTTAAACCAACAAAATCAGAAAAATATGAAGATGATAAGTTATTCACAATTCTATATATAAAACTGGTAGCCACCGCAAAGTTTATAACTTTTAGAACAACTCGCAAACTGCGATTTTGAAGTTTTTGTAATTGAGATGTTTGATTTAGAATAAACAAGAAAATAATAGAAGACACTAATCAAAATGTGGTTGGATAATCGCATTGTATACAGTAATTTTAGACTGAGTGGATAAATCATTAGAAATTTCTGCAAAAAATATAGTTTTGTTACATATATAGTCGAGATGATTGCCAAAAAGTAATAAATTATCAAACTGTAATCCAAGATATTTGATACATGACACAATTTAAATGTTTTCATTATCGATTTGTAGATAGATTCATTCAAATCAAGGTTGTTCCATTTACATTTTGTTGTAATAACCATTCCTTTAGTTTTATTTATTTGCCATGAGAAACTCATTTACATCCTTTAATGTGTCATTCATTTTATCAATAGCTTTATCTAAGCTTGTATCGTAGCATGTCAATAGTGTATCATCTGCAAATAAATTTACAAAATCAACATTTATAAACAAGTTTGTCAATTAAGTATAAGATAAAAAGCAGAGGTTCTGAAACGCTTCTCTGAGGCACACCTATATGTATATTCAATTCCTGTGAGATATTATGTTGAACTTGACTTTTTGCTTTCTATAAAATGAATAGTCAGATAACCATTGGTAAACATCACAGTCAATACCATAACCTCTTAATTTTATTAGAAGAATATTACGATCAATTATTTCAAAAGCCCTTTTCAGATCAAGGAAAATAGGAAAACAGCTACTACAAATGTATTGTTATCAACTTCTTTTTTGAATTTAGATGAAGTGAGTTGTAATGCGGATTCACATAAATATTTTTTATGAAATTCAGAATGATTATTTAGTAAAATTTTAGTTTTTTCAACATCATCAAGTACCTGCTTATAAACAGTTAGTTCGAGAATTTTTTCTATTGGTGGTAATTATTTATAGGTCTATATTCACTGGCCTTGATTGTATTACTTATCTTTTGAATGGAAACTGAAGTAATTAACTTATAAGTGATTTGCAATTTCAGAAGTTTGAAGAGAAGTATTTACAAGATTTAAATTATAAGTCCACATGTTTCAAAAATAACTGAGCATTTTGGAATTACCTATCTCATGAATATTGTTTTTGTTGTCTAAGGAGTTAACAATTAGACGTAAGTCATTCATTGTTACTATGTGAAATTTCGATCACCAAGTGATCATCTTCAAAGAGGAAGATTGAGTTTTAAACTTCCTCTTTGAAGATGATTACTTGGTGATCAAAACACGTGTTGAGGTTTAAAAATAACGATTTGGTGTTGAGAAAACAGTCCAGTAATAACCATTTGCTTAATACTAGTAATGAATTAGTAGTTAAATTCGATCACTATTTTAGTTTTATGAATAACAATATACCATAACAACAATGAGAAAATAGCCAGGTTGTCGATAATAAAAGGTAAAAAAGTGGTTTAATGAGAGATTGAATGAGGCTGACAATAGCTAATGGAAACATGGACCAATGAATTAACTGACAAATTAACAACACAAAACAAAAATGAATTCAAAAAAATACCCTCTTCCCGGACAAAATAAAAAATTACTTCTGCTCTGTTCCTGATTCTTTGAGAAAAAATAACTTATTATCTCCTGACATATATTCAGATTGTTGATATTAGAGACATTTTCATTTTATCAGATATACATAGTTTTGAAATCATAGAGGCAAAAAATGAAATAATAAATAGATAAAACATCAGACAAAAGCACCACTGTTTTTTTTTTCATTTTTGCAGCAAACCTACTGCAAAATGAATGCAGGAGAAGCAACAGTAGTGGTGTTTTGTGATCTATCAAAAAATTTTGACTCTATGAATGATAATAATAATGGAAATAATAAATCGAATTAAATGTATTACAGGAGATTCTGGTACCCATTGGCGAAGTCTGTCTCAGAGCTATTCAAAGAAAACCAACAAACACCACCCCATAATGAATACGAACATACAGAAATTTAAAAACAATAATTTACGGTGATGGTACCATGTCACGGAAAATATAAATTGAAATGTTAATTGGTGATTATCCTCTAAAGAGTTGATAAATCAAATTGATATGTTGCTTATTTGTAATTGATTTGTTTAATGAGCAAAATTGACATTACTGTCATGGATATAATTTTTACATTAGTATCTGAATTTCCTGATTTTGAATCTCGTCAATTGCTCAGGCAATGAGTTATTGAGCTACGAATTTCATAAATTGGAGAGCAAACAAAATTTTGAATCTGAATCATATAAGTATGGTGCATACATGAAATCGCAGTAGTTGAAGTGGCTTAGCACCAAAATATCACAAAGCATTTTGTTAGAGCTCAAAATAAAACGGTTGCAGTTTTTTTTATATGACAGAAATCAAAATAGTATGACCTAGTTCTAGTTGGAAGTTGTTTTCTGCAAAAATATACGATTTTTCTGCGATCTAAAATGCATCGTCATTGTTTTATTGGGATTGAATTTCAAATCATGTTCACTTGATAGATGAATGATCTAGATCAACGTTATGTAGATTTTGTGCCATACTCATCGATTGCCCAGGTATAACAGAATACAACTGGAGAAGCTCTACCACTACGAAATACAAAAAAACGGTTTGTCTTGGATCGAATCCAAATTGGTGACTCGAATGGAATGTTGAAATTGAAGACAAAAAATTATGTTAATACTTTTTTTTTAAGTAAATGCAACAGTTGTTTCCTCATGGATGCCCTCGCCTCCAGTCTATTCGATATTGTATCAGTTCAGAATGCCTCTGCTATTCCTGATTTTTTTCTATTCATTGAATATTCTACTTTTCGCGGATTCACAACGTTTCATATCATTTTATGTTTTTTTACTTCGGTGATTATCCAAGTCTCATGATTTTTTATTTCCTCTTGATGGATCAACATATTTGTGACTCCTTTGTACCAATCCTACGACGTTATCATTCGGAAAAAAAATGTGCAGTATAACAATACCACCTCTATAGGATTTTTACAACTTTTTTCTCAATATCTTGGTTAAAATTCTCATAATTTCCTATTCCTTATTTAGGTAATTTTGTATAATCATTTTCGAAATTAATTGCGAACGAAATTGCCTAATATTATAAATTTAAATATCAACATTTGTTGGATGAACTGTTCTGCCTCCAAAACAATTGTTTCCCCTTGTAAATTTCATTGGAATAAAAAACAGATTGAACCACATGAAAATAAATCTAGTGAAGGAGCTTAAAGAGTTTATCAGAGGCTCTAAGATGTCTGCGCTATATTTCTCAATGAATTTTACGTGTTTTACGTGCTTAATGGCATTCGTTTGTCTTTGGCTCACTTATTTCTCAAGCAGAGCTTTACTAATGACGGACGAGGGTGTTGATTACCTTAAGAGCAAGCAAGTTCATGATGGTAGGTTTACAATATTATGATGGTGAGTTTACCATATTACAAAATACTCCGATGAGATTTAATTTATTATATTTTAGAGTTATCACTTGTTATAAAAGTTTATCTGCTGAAAAAAAGTGAGTATACAAATTTACTGAGATAATAAAAATTTCGAATTGAAATTGAAACATTCACCAATGTCTCTACACTGTAGGAAATTCAAAGATGAAGTTTTTTCAGATACTTTCCGTTCATCCAGCAGCAGGGCCTCACTCAAATAATAAAGTGATCGACTACATACTGGTTTCGAAATATTATTCCTCGACAATGCAGGACAGACCAGATTGAGACAGCATGTGTCAGGGACACATCGTGGCTCAACCACATATATGAAACCAAATGAAGTTTTTGCTATCTTTCGTTGATATAATAAGTGTTAAATGATGATTGAATGTTGTTATCAAAATACTTACTGCCCGAATATTACAGCACCGTTGTCCAACAGACGAAAACAGATAAAACATATACATGTGGAAGTAGGTGTATCCTTAAGATGATTTTGTTGAAACAAAAATATTATTCGCAAAATCTTTATGGAGTATTACAAAACGCATTAAAATCATTTGAAAATAATCAATGGTGCTAGAGAATTTCAATCAATTGGAGTAAAATGTGACATATGAAATATGGCACTGAATTTAATTATTTTGTTTGTGTCGAAGAATGACATGAAACAAATAATGTCAAAAATGATAAGAATATGATATGTATGCTTACAATTGATATTCTGCCAACTGTTATGATAGTGAAAAATTGATTGTCAGTGAATTTGTAAAAAGCTGTCTTCTATAACAATTATCTATTGATTTTATTCATACATTATGTATTCAAAGATATATGAAAGTTGATTTACTATTACTAAGAGCAAATAATGATTATGTAAGACAAAAATGAATCTATTTATGATGACACTTCTGAGAATGGAGAAAGTAATTGCCAATATCAAGTGAAACAGCATAAATTTCATTGAGATTATCAATAGGCAAGTCACTTTCAGAAAAACTCAATTTGAATTTGATGAATTAAATCACACGTTCATTTTCAAAAGGTCTGTGTATGTTTTGAAGTGAAATCTAGGCAGGTACAGAAAAATATTTATTTTCGAAAAAATATGGCACTATCACAGTATTATTAGTTATTAAAAATAAATTACTGAACTCCATAAACTACCATCTAAAAGTACCTCCAACATTCCAAGTGGGTTTAGCTCTACTTGGACCTCTAACGACTTTGTTCCATCTAGCGTGAAAATCGTGATTTTCTCCATGGTTTTTGATTTTCAAGTCGGTAACGACATTTCCATGTTCATCTCGACCAACATTGGGATCAAACTGCCAGGGTTGGTCTTTGTTTCCAATATTTACATTTGGTGCACCAGGTTGCAGAGACCTCCTCCATCTGAATGTTCCCCCAACGTTCCAGGTGGGTTTAGCTCTACTTGGACCCCTTACGACTTTGTTCCATCCAGCGTGGAAATCGTGATTTTCACCGTGGTTTTTGATTTTCAAGTCGGTGACGACATTCCCATGTTCATCTCGAGCTACATTGGGATCAAACTGCCAGGGTTGGTCTTTGTTCCCAATATTTACATTTGGTGCACCAGGTTGCAGAGACCTCCTCCATCTGAATGTTCCTCCAACGTTCCAAGTTGGTTTAGCTCTATTTGGACCCCGAACGACTTTGTTCCATCCAGCGCGAAAATCGTGATTTTCTCCATGGTTTTTAATTTTCAAGTCGGTGACGACATTTCCATGTTCATCTCGAGCAACATTGGGATCAAACTGCCAG
>WOGN01009515.1:0-10790 GCA_015342105.1 Leptinotarsa texana | reverse complement strand
TGATAACTACCCGTGAAAACTATCCATGGGTAGTTATCAGTGTAATGATGGTTTCATTGGTTATTTCGTCACACATGACTAGAAATAGACAAATTTGATAGTATAATTTTTTAGGATAATTTATTTATACTAGTTTAATTGTTTTGAGCTTATTCAGAAACAAATATTTTTGAGTTTTTAGTTCGATGTTCTTTGAAAGCGTGGTTTTCAGTTTTTCAAACTATATTTACTCAGTTTTGGTTTTAGTCAATTTGATCAACGTGATTCTGGAAGGCATTGAGTGAAGTGACTTTGAAGACATTTCTGCTCTCTAGACTTCTAGTTATAATTATCAGAATCCGTTTTTTCAACCGTTCAATGCACAAGAGCGAAGAGCAATATTGAATGGGAATATGGAAATCTGTTTAAAAAACCGGTTTTTCTAGTTAACTAGCTGTCGCATCCCTACGATTGTCAACCCTCAGAAATCGAAACTTGTGCGACCTAAGGACTAATGAGGTCTTACCTTTTAACGTGTGATTCCTAACACGGGGTGAACGATAGCAAGTGAAAATTATCATTCAACCTGGGGCTTGAACCACCGACCAACACGGCGGTCGATTTGAGTGAGTGAACAAAGCACCCACGTCGAATCAACCGGCTACCGACCAAACAATCTCAAAAAAAGATAATCAGATAGAGATACACGCAATTTGAATTTGAGTATATGATATATTAATTGACATTTTTCGGAGGCACATGAAACATATCAATGACAACAAATTTTTGGCCTTTTTCTACTTCTATTTTCTACATCGAACAAAAAATGTAGGAGAGCTTCAAACAAAAAAAGAATAAAGGAAAATAACTATATTGAAAGATTTGTAAAAAGATAATTTAAATGATGCACTCAAAATTGTTTACATACAAACTGGAAGAATAAAACCGTGTTCAGAATAATCTACATGTGAGAGTAGTCACTTTTCCCAATCAGTTCGTTCTACAAACATTGTTATATATACAGGGTGCATATAATTCATGAAAACACAATGTACATGATATATGAAAGAATATTGATATATAATGTAACTTACATGTAAAACTATCATCTTTGCCTTTTAAAATCCAATTATTCGGTAAATAGCGGACGCTCCTTCACGACGATAATTCTCGCGTTGTCGCAACTTGTGCGAGCTAATGATTAACGGGACTCACGTCTTAACGTGTGATCCCTAAAAGTGTACTTTGATTTTTCAGGATAAACCACTTGTCTTATTTTCTCACCAGCATCGTTTGGATAAAGTTACAAAACAAAGCACTCATTTGTTCCATAACATTACGATTTCATTAATGAAACTTTGAAGTACACACGATGATGCTCTTTCCTTGTGAATGACATTTCATATCGATAGTCTTTCATATATTAGGATGTGTAGCATTTCTACTAACGTTATGAATGGAAATATGTTATCTTTCTGTATTTCAATATTCGTATGAAGATAGTTCATTCAAAAGCACTTCTTCCTGTTGTATTATTCAATGCTCCTGTGAAAATTCTTGTTTTAGAAGAGTATCTTTTCAGTTTCTGTTTGACCGAAACTCCTGTGCATGATTTATATATTTTTGTGAACACTTTTCATTGAAATTATTTTTTTCATCTGTTTACCACATGTTTTGTTTCACGATGGAGATGAAGAAAACCGAAAAAAGCGAAAAAACTAACCCATCCTGAGATTTTTAGAAACTTTCAGAGAATCAAATGATAGAAATAACAAAAGAGTCTGCAATCAAAAAAACTATAGTTTACTTTTTGTTGTTATTGAATGATATTCCGAATCAAGTAATCTCACCTCAATTTATGTGACTTCTATCTTTCAATCTTCACAAAATTCTTATGTGAAATATGTGTGGAATTCGATTGGCTTCGCAAAAATACTCTGAAGATTACTGAAATTTGAAAATATCCACAACAGTGGTTTCAGTTTTTTGTCATATCCCACCCACCAGATTTGATTAGAAACTTTCAATAGGGTTTACCCAATGAAATAAACGTTGAGATGGAGCACTAGCCAAACGATAATTTGCAATTGGCTGCCAGCCAATGGTGGCAATATTTTTTAGTCCATTTGAAACACCAGTAATGAACGTCAAATTTTTTTCATGCGCCATTCGCATTCTTTACGTTTTAGTTCATTAGATGGATATTGTTTCATAAATCAATTTCAAAATGCCTGGAGGCCTGACTAGACGCTGGAATCACCAGGGAACGGTTTGTTTATGTGATATGATGGAGAATTGTTTTCGTGCTGAATTTTGTATTGGAAAGTGCCTATTCGGATTCAGTCTGTGGCTCGCATGATTGATTCTCTTGTTTCTGTTTAATCATGTACATTGTTGTTCATATATCCTCCTCAAATATGAAAGTCTGGGAGTTTGGTCAGAATTTCAATGAGTATATATTCTGACCAACAGATTAAAAAATTCGTGCTTTGGAAAAAATAACACTCTAATGCTTTGAAAGCAAATAAATCCTTACTGAAAATAGGAGATGATATCTCAAAATAGCTGTAGATATGAAGTTACCATGACGTAAAGTGCAAAAAGCTTGGGAGGTAAAAAATTGCGTAATACTGCAGCTATTCAATGTTCATTAAGTCCTTCTGAAACTCAACGATTTCGATTCTGTCTACATATTTTATAGATCGTATTGGGTAATATTCTGGAAAGGTAATGGATAAATTGATATTGGGGATTTTTCTACTCAATAGGCTCCTAGTCATAATTATCAAAATCCGTTTTTTCAGTCACTTATATGAACATAAGTAATATTCATTGTGGATATCAAATTGTACACGAAGAATTGCAAAGAACAGATATACGGACACGCACACACCTGGATAATTGGATAGTAGAATATTTCCACTTGATGATTGATGATATTTAGAAAATTGTTCAAAAATATCAAATGTGAGATGGTTGGACAATTTCTTACAAAAATCACAGATGTTTACTTGGAAAATTTTAATTGAACTATTTGATATAATGATTGACATATTCTTATAGCACATGAAATATATCAATGTCCTTTTTCGACTTCTCTATCATCAAACAAAAATAATTCTTTGTGAGAAGGTTACCCCCGTTTTGCCAATATGAAGTTATGGGCAAAAACCACGAATCAACTCAAATACTCCTGATCTATTCGATAATGTACTTTTGTCTTCATTGTTTTCAATGAATTTCCCCAATTTCTTATTCATTATGGAAAATGAAACTTTTTCACTCTTACTTTATTTTCATTTGCAACTAACATTACTGCAATTTCGTCCTATAAGGATATTTTCAAACTGATACAATAAACTGAAAATAATTCGTAATGTTAGACATTATATAACCTGGCGTGTCGTCTGAATGCTACTTTCACATTGCTTTTTTTGAGTATTCAGACCATATGTCAAGGTATCTAATTTCCTTTTCAATCAAACGGTTTTATTCAGCTTGCCCTGTTTGTTTCTTATTTGGGTCAAATTTGATAATTGGAGGTAATTATTGATAGATTAATCTGATATTTGTTACACATATTTAGTTTTGAAGACAATACAATTCAATGAATTCTATATCATTTTGAATCCAAGACGGCCAATGATACAAAATGGCGGATAACATATTTTTTCACAACTACCTCAATATGGGTGTAAAATGACAGGGTTCAACCAGTAGAATACTAGTACACTTTGATAAAGATACAAATTCAAGATTTCCGCCGTATCACATAATTTATCACAGCTACTTCAATATGGGTATCAAATGGCAGGGCTTGACTAGTAGAATAGTAATATTCTATGCAAAAGATGCGAATTTAAGATGAAGGCAGCTACGAAATGGCAGATTACGTATTTCTCCACAACTCTCCACAAGGGTATCAAATAGCAGGGCTTGACAAGTACTAGTGTTGTACACTATGGAAGAGATTCAAATTCAATATAATCTTCGCAAAGAACTTTATCAACTAAGGATTGGGGTACAAGCATAGATCTTCCACCCAAGTCAAGGGTTTGTATCATGTCGAAGACTGTGTGGTGTTGGGGTGGTTAAAAATGGTACGTCGTTAGCAATACACTACCCAAATTGAGATAAAAGGTTGAACTGTTTTATTGACCAATTTACTGGAAACTAAAACATAATTCGAACGATTCGAATTTTTTCATGTGAACAATATCGTGGATTGCTGAGAAGAATGGTGTGATGACTGTTATCTTCAACATAAAAATTAATTTTTGACTAATTTTATTTATTGCTGAAGATAAAGTGAACAAGATGGAGAAATGTGAAGTTTGTGGGACACTATAGCCAACATTTCTCAAAAAGATATGCTAAACATAAAAGGTCCTTCAGAATAGGTAAAAATTATTCGACGTTTTCGAACCATTCTTTGGAATGCAACCACAAGTTCCCAAATACTGAAATTTTGCACTATGCAAGTAAGAATTTGAAATGCAATCATTAGGAATTCTCAGGAATCAATAAGCATAAGCAATGTGAATGCAACCTACGAATTGATCAAAAAATTTAGTTTACTCACCGTTTTTCAAATTGGCGTATCCGCATTGCCACAGGTAAAGAAAATACAGGTACTCAATTAATTCAAGTATTCTGTTACCTATAGTGATGTTTAGATATATAAGGGCTACCGTTATCAATTATTTTCAGTTTATTGTATTAGTGAATATCCTTATAGGATAAAACTGTAGTTACGTTAGTTACGAATAAAACTGGTGAAAACTATAGAAAGCGTTATTACCTATTTTTCATGATGTAGTAATGCCTACATCCATTAATTTATTTTATTTATTCTGTAAGCCAAATCCAAGTCTTTTCTTTTTAAAAAAGCCTTTGATATTATTGGTGACAGTATCCTATGAAGCTCATTATCATTTCTTGAAATGGGATAGACGTGGTGGATAGCTTGTTAAGCGAGTGTTGAGTTTGTCAATTGCCCATGAATCAAATTCACTATTGAAATGGAAGAAACTAATTCAATAAATTTTCACAAACCATGTTTATGTACATTGTCTTCGCCACGTACCTATCAGTATAAAGTAACAGCGTTCAATAGTACGCTATACAAATTACTGAATATTTCACTTATAGAAAATAGTTTTCAGAGGGAACTGAGTATGATGAAACAGATTGCTATCAACAACGGTTACAAGGTAAATATCATCGACTTCATTATTTAAAAAAAAACTACGAACAAATAAGAATTCAAGCAAACTCGATATAAACAAAACTGCAGTGTCAGATAGATCAGGACACAGAAAGAGTAAATTTTGTTGAAATACTTTTTGAAATCTGGGTGTCTGACAAGTGGTGAATTGTATAAAAAATGAGGAACTCCTCAAAGCCCAATCGCAAAGCAGTATTATTGTTATTGAGTTCAAAATGATATAGATGTTGTACCAGTAATGTGTAGAATATGAATTCATTTTTGTTTGATTGACAATTTTTCACGAAGAGTTTTATTAGTTCCATTGTCTGATATTATACATAAAATAATGATAAATCCCGATAAATCCTATGTGTGCAAAAAAGTTATTCAAGGTTGAAGTTCCACATTTTGAACAATCACGACACTTTTATTCAATTTCAAATATTATAAATTTCTTACAAGTTTAGTAGGTGCCTTCCTAATTACAAAATTTCAATTACAAATTGAAATTATTGCGACAAGTTTTTATTATAATTTCAATTCTGTAAGTCATAAATGAATGTGGTTGATGTGATTTGAAATTTTATTCTGATCTTTTTAGGACATTTAAATAAAAGCTTGTTTTAAAAGTTTCTTTAACATTATGTTATTTAATATTTTTTAGTTTCAATCAATAGTTATCGATCAATACGAAAGTCCATCTATAAAACGAAGATTCCTTCAACAGAGAAACTCAAGAAACGGGGGAAAATGTTATTAGGATAAACTATATTCTAGAAATAGGTAGGTACCTACTCCTCCACCCAGAGCTTCGTTTAGCAGAGTAAGAGTTGATATACAACAGGGTGCGCTCCCGTGCCCTGAGGTGGTACGTCCACGACATCATTTTACACCCTGATGCCACTCAGTCCCTGGTACGGCCTCAACTTGACTTGGGTAGAAATTTGGTTGAAGGTAGTCCACTTCTTTCAGCTTACTCGTGCCCGACGAAAGGCCGTTCCGTATTTGATTTTGGAGTTTTCCTTCTTCTGGACGGGTTGCAGACCAATGCTAATGACGCCCCTCTCACCAAATCATACAAGCCATGGTATGCCTCTTGTGCCTGTTGCTCACATTGCGTGATGGACCCTCTGACTCTGGAAACTTAGAGGATGGTAGGTAATAATATTTTTTCATAATGCAAATAGATATGGATTCTTACAACCTACTACACCATTTATCGTCCTTTTTTCAGAGTCGGGAAATAGGTATTTACAGGTGTAAGCTTGATTTTTTTTCTCTAGAAATATTTTTTTTATGGAAGCCAACCCTGGATGTGGCATCTATTTCATGGTGAGCCTACCAACTGCCTATCATAAACGAATGGGTCTACAAAATTTGTTAACATACCTACAAGTCAAGTTAAAAAAGGCTTTTGAAAAGAGGGTTGGAGACAATATGGATCCTTGGGGAACATCATTGTGGATAACGAAAGTATTCATGCCATGTACGGTCAAATGCCTTAGAAATATCAAGCGCAATAGCTCATTACCTTTCATGCATCTCGATTGCGTTATTTCCAATGTGGGTCGCCTGTTTGCCAAAGCCACAATAACGATCGCTCAAGATGTTGAAGTCTTCTAAATATTTGAGGATATGGTAGTTTACGGCTTTCTCCATGATTTTTGAAATCAATTGATGGATGTAGTCGTTACTATGTGGTAGGAGATCATGATGAAAAGAGAAATGAAAATTTCTGTTTTTACCACGTTTATTTGTAACTAACGTTACTGCAGTTTCATCCAATATAGACATTTCCAAACTTGAACAATATTATTTATTGCTTATTGTTTAAGTTTGAAAATGTCCATATAGAACGAAACTACAGTAACGTTAGTTACAAATGAAAGTGATAAAAAAAATAGAAATTTTCATTTCTCTTTTCATTTTTGAAATCAATGAAAGCACAGCGACTGGACTATAGTTATTTGAAATATTATTTTGGCCCTTTTTGAGAATAGGCTGAACACGAGCAATTTTCCAACTAGATGGAAATGGAGCTGTTTCAAAATTCGTCTGACAAGACGCCTTCGGAAATCAATTTCCAGCATTTTGGACCCTTGTTTGGTAATAGTGACTTTTGAATTATCATAACAAGTTTTTTTTGTATATGTCAGGTTATCATTGGACATTAATACGAAAAGTGCTTTTAAATGGATTATTAAATCCATTTATACCTTCCTCTTCTGTTCATTTTGAAAATAACTAACAATAGAAGCACTTTTGATGTGTAATCATCCGTTCAACTCAACTTTATCGATTCATGTGTCAAAAGAGTCGTCAAAACTCCCAAATAACTGCAAAGATAAATCGTTACTATCCATTACTTTCTCACATTAAGTTTCAGTTAAACCCTTTTACTGCATAGGTTTTAGGCGATTTGAATAGTAAATCAATTAAAATTATTTGGATTACCCTTTTCCAGGAAATTTCCCTTGATATTTCAGCCTCATTGTATTATATGCGGGGTAAATGGTATGAAACTTCTGACGGCACGTTAAGCTAAAGGCCATGGAATAGTCAAAACTTTTAACTCGTATGATGAGTCATTCCAACTCCACCCTATCTTTTGATATTATAAAGTGAGTGTGTGTGTGTAAATGATAACAATCAGTGGAGGCTGTTCCAGTGGATGGGAAGGGATGACTTGGAGTAAATTCACATTTTCTGCAAGAAAACTAATTCGGTTATGATTTTGCAGGTTGTCTAAATGTCACCGATTTCATCAATACTACTCTGTTGAAAAAATAAGGTGAATTGATTTTTCTCAAACAATATTCATCTATTCATCAGGGCACAAACAGGTCTTGATCAGAGATAAAGAAATATTTTTAGGGGGTGCCTATTCCATTGATATATTTATTTTCTCAAACGGTTTTATTAGGCTTGCCCTATTTGTTTGTTTATCTATTTATTTGTTTGGGAGAAATTTAGTAGTTGAAGTTTCTGTCGACAGTTGATCCGATATTTGGTAGGAACATTCGATTTTGAAAACAATACAATTCAATAAATTATGTATCACTTCAAATTAAAGATTGCCGCAGCTACAAAATGGCGGATTATATATTATTTCACGAATACCTCATTATGTTGCGGTCCAATATTGACGTATCGAAAGGATTGGTGAACGGTGCTCCCAGCTACATTGCAGATATTGTTTGACTTCAGTTCAGATCAGCTTTGGAAGAGACGGCGTACATCTTATCCACCCTAAATCCATACAGTTTCCAGCAAAGTTCAGTTATGAGACGGCTGAAAGAAGGATGTGACCCATAATTTTGTTATTGGCTCCCACTGTCCAAAATTGCAAGCAGCTCTGTTGACTACGTAGTTGTGTATTAAGCTCGAAATTTTTTGAAGGAGTATCACCATACTTGGCCCTATGTCGTTTATCCCTTCAGTGGTCGCTAGAAGATTTGATTCATAAGGGATCGCTTGTGGTCAAAATGACCGCTCTGATTATTTAGTAATTCCATTAAATCTTAATGATGTAGTTTGATAAAAGGTTCTGGTCTATTCAAAACTAGTTTATTTCAATCAATATAAATGTGGAAAAAAGACAGAAAATACTTAAAATTAATACGACAGAAAAATTTCTCTGAAAAATTGTGTTACTATAAATAACATTTTTGTTTGCTTTGAATATTTTTCAAATTATCATACTACATTTACACGATACTCTACACATACACCAGTTGTATGTTCTCTACATATAAATTTACTACGTTTGAAACAAAGAGTAGTGGTTTTACAATTCTTTTTCGATCGCAAAAACTGCATCTTCCCACTCTTTTGCAAGTTGCATATTTCTCAAATACGGTATTTCATATCTCTACTTAAATTCTGTACAGTTGCTCTGAACTTCAGATAATCTTCAATAAGTGAAAATGCCTACCATTTCTTGTTTCTCTGGATTGTTGGCTATATAAATCACTAAAGAATTAATTCCAGCGATATTTAGAATGGTATGCAAAATTACCATTAGCTATCTTCGCGTTTTTCTTGAGGAGTTATACGTCGAGCAAAGCTGATCTACCACATCTACTCCACATTTATATCTATTGTATTATGTTGAAAGCGCAGGTTTGAAGAACTCGCCAGTTGCGGGATCTATCTCATCGTTGTCGTGCAATGACACTAATGTACATGTGTCACTGAAAGCAAACATGTTAGAATTTATTGGACGATATGGCTGGAGTAACTCAGGAGGTAATTCTCGTTTGTTTTCCCTTATTGTTCCAACAACCGTCAATGAGAAATCTTTTTTCAAAGTAGCGATGAGAGGAATACTGATAAACCAATTATCTAATGTTACGTTGCGTCCAGAACCTCTAATTGGTTCACATAATCTTTTCACAACTTCTTCGCTTGAATTATCTATTGAGAATGGCCCATCGGGCTCACATATACTTCCATATTTGAAGTGTAGTACATTTTTGCATCGCACATTGCAAATATTTCAATCCCGTATTTGGCGGGTTTGCTAGGAATGTACTGAATCCAAGAACAGTTGCCTAAGAACCCTGGGAGCATCATATCCAGATTTGCAATTATCTACAAATTTGTCAAAGAAAATGCGAATCGCAGCCAGCTTGTCCAGTTTTTGACGTTCTTCACGATCACTTTTGTCGTCAAACCTGACGCATCTTAACAAAAATCTGAATCGAGCCAATGACATCGTTAGCCGGAAAATCTCTATACCTTCACCGTTTGTCAACCACAGGTCTTCAGCATTCAGATGATTCGCTTTATAGGTGCCAGCTAAATATAATAGACCTATTAGGGCTCGAATCTCGAAAGCGTTCGTAGGTTTAGCATCTCTTTCACGGGAATAAATTGCAGCTAACTCATTTTCAATATATTTATTGGTATTTTGAACAATTATATCAATCATAAAATCATTCAAAAAATACTTCCAAATATCAATAATATCTTTGAGATTCCTCGTTGATTGTTTTGGCCCCGGTAATTGTTTTATAATTATAATATTGCCTTTTGATCTTCGAACTTGTTTATTTGTTTTTGAATACTTACACCACATCGTGCCATCCTTTCCACGAAATACAGCATCGACTAAATCATTGTTGTCATCCGAATCTACTTCTTGTTCGGTGTCTGAGTTTTCATATCTCGTTTCGAAATGCTGCTTGTCCGCTTCTATAACTCCTTGGTCCGCATCTTCCTCAGAATCTAATGAAGATTCATCTTCGAACACCATGAGAGCTTGAAGGACCTGCTGCTCCTTTTCGTAAGAGCACATCCTGAAACTGTATTAGGTTAGACAAAAAATCAACACAGTATATTATTTATGTCCAAAATGAAACACTTCAAAAATATAGAGATAATAGTCGCATGTGGAACTTTTGACCGCATCACAGAAAAAAGAAACATTATTATTGTAGGTGATAATAAAACAATCCTTTTTAACAAATCATGACTATACACAAATTCAAATTATCAAAAATACTTACGTTTCTAACTATAGAACTAATTTTCAGAGTGAACAAAACAAATTTTGTGTAATAGTCGCGTGCGGTCGAAACGACCAATTTACGTTTTTTAC
>WOGN01009514.1:0-10790 GCA_015342105.1 Leptinotarsa texana | reverse complement strand
GCGGCTGATCCTGACTTTCTTAGTAAGATTCTGTGGACTGACGAGAGTACGTTTAAAAAAGACAACTTCATGAATATGCACAACTTGCATTGCTGGAGCTTGGCTAATCCACATGCCATCAGAGAAGACCGCTCACAATACCAGTTTAAAATTAATTTGTGGAGCGGAATCATTAATGGCCAAGTAGTAGGACCCATTGAAATTCCTGGAGCGTTTAATGGTCAACACTATTTAGAATTACTAAGGGACGAGTTGAATGGCCTTTTAGAAAATATTCCTCTCGCAACGAGACAAGGCATGTGACTGCAAAATGATGGCTGTCCTGCACACTACGCCCGGCCTGTAAGGAATTACCTTGAAGAAGAATTTTCTGGCAGATGGATTGGTCGACTTGGACCAATTCTCTGGCCAGCCCGCTCCCCGGATCTAAATCCTATGGATTTCTTATTGGGGGTTCCTCAAAGGAAATGTTTACTTTAAACCGATAAGAACTGTAGAAAATCTTCGTGATCGAATTAACGGCGCCGCTGAAACGTGCAATCGATTACACAAGGTGTAGGTGGTACTCAGTTCGACCATTTATTGTAAAAGCTTTCAATAAAGTTTGCTCACATGATTCATTTGATTTCTATTTTTCAATTACAATACATAGTACTGTATATTTTGAGACATCTTTTTTTATTTTGTGGATGTTTTTCACCCAGTGCTAATGTTTTGTGATGATTGATATTGCAGATAATAATTTTTATGATAAGATATATAATCGTTCTAATTTTACAATTGCTCAAGCTTTGATTTCATAATTTTATTCATAAGTGACGTGTTGTTCTTTGTAATTAATCATTGACCTACCATATATAAGCTATGTATCACAATTGGTGAATAAATATAATCATTATTATTATTATAGTTGTTCATAAATACATAAATACAGAAATGGTTATTGGCGAGCAATTGTTAACTGGATCGTTTCTTTTCAAGTGAGAAACAGTTTTTCCTATTTTAAGATATCTGGGAAAATTTCGTCTTCCACAGATTTGTTAATTATATATATGTTTCTAATATAATCCACTAGTTCTTCAGTTATATCGGCTACAATTTTTGAATTTGACAAAGATATCTTCATACTTTTTAGGCATTCATCGTACCGTATTCCATATGTTTTTATTGGAAATATTTTTTGACCAAATCACTATAAGTATTCTCAAGATGGGAATATATAATTTCAACATTAATAATTGTTTTGTTGAAACGCCACTCTACATTTGCTAGAGCTTCTTTCAGCTTCATCAAACAATTTTGGGTTACTATTCGAGAAATCAGTTTTTCATTTGAGCTCACTAGTGTTTCTTCAATAACATTATACTGGGCGCGATCATCGGACAAGCAAGGATCCAAAATTCCGCTTGGTAAATATATTATCTATACATCTAGATAAAGTAGCCGTGATTCTTGAATAATAGACACCAAACCAAATGATCAAATTAAGTCTTGTAAATCTTTCAAAGCAGTTGAGTTTTCTTCAAAATCCACGTTGAAGTCGCCAGTAATTATAACTTTACAACTGAGATCAACAACATGGTTCAAGAGGTTCTCTGAATTTTGAAAAACATATAAAAATTCCCTCTTCCAGATCTGTATACAGCTTTAATAGTAAATTTTTCATTCAACAATTCTATACCACAAAATTCGGAACTTAATTCACTATTGAATTGTAGAAATTCTAAAGGCTTCACTTTAACTGAATTCAATATAAATAGCACATCCTCCATTATAATAATTTTCTGCAAAAGGAATTTGTCAGAAAATATCCCTCGAGGTTTATACTTTTGAAATTTTGATCACTCTGCCAATGTTCTGGAATACATACTATATCAAAGTGACAATCGAATAAAAGTGTTTGAAGTATCTCCATTTTCGTAGATATATATTGAATGTTTATATGAAAAATACTGACTGAGCTATTGTAATTCAATAGATTGTGGGTCTTTCACGACTAAACGACTGAACGGATTTGGATGAATCTGTACATAAATACAGCTTATACATTAGAATAACATATATGCTACAATTTACAGAGATTTTGTTTAAATTTGGTCATAATATAACGATAAGTAAGTCAGAAAAATTCTTGCTCCCCGAAACCTATCTTGGTGATTGCTGCTTATACCGTTGGAGTTACTTGCAGATGGCATGCAAGCCAGAGGACGTAAGCGAAGCTCTCTGGCTCACAGAGACAGGCTTGTTTGGCTATCAGTGGTGCTATCAGTACCACACCGTCAGCGGCCATGGAGATCTTTCTGGATCTACCTCCTCTCCACATTTTTCTGGCGAGGCTAGATGGACTGCATACAGACTTGTGCGCATTGTCAATTGCACAAATCAATTCAATTCAGAGTGCAAGAGACTGTTGGTTGACACTGGAAGTCACAGCATTCTGAAAATTACCTCTGACTTTATGCCTCCAATTGTCAACTACAAACTGCCTTAAGTACTATTCCCGAGTAGAGAGAATTGGATCCTCCGGGTGAAATAAATATTAAGAGCAGATAGTTGTTGGTTCATAGAAGGATCAAAAACACCTTTCAATTCTGGTGCAGGTGTTTCTAGTCGCAGACCCAGGACAGAGTTATCCACCTGCCTAGGAACTTATGCGACTGTATTTTAAGCGGAAATTTACGCTATTGAATTGTGTGCTGAGAGATTGGATAAATCCAACCTCACTCACAAGTCAATAAAATATTCTCGGACAGTCAAGCGGCGTTGGAAGTTCTTGGCTCTTACCGAGCAACGTCTAAATTGATAGTAAACTGCCAAAAACGACTCTCCTCGATAGGAAGACTTAACAGATGGTCTCTGGTCTGGATTCCTGGCAGATAAGTACTCTCACCATCTGACCTGAAATACCACTCATCATACAAGCTAATCGGCTTCGTTAAGAAGCTGGGTTTATTTGGCCGAGTGTGAATACGTGTGAGCCACAATAAACCCTTGTGGGTTGCAGTTGAGGGTCGAATAGACCCACTCACTTTAGATCTACCTTCTTACTTACATGCAGGTAATGTATAAGATTGTTTATCTCAAACAGTTCTGAATAAGAGTTCGCGATAACATATATCTACCTCTTATGTAGTAGCCACAATATGCAAAATACCGAGTCATGAATAAAATTAAATTGGATACTTTTTTTACAATTCACATTTCAGAAGATCTGTGAAATTCTTATAAAAATTAATATGATTGTGATTTTGAGTATTTGATAAAGATAAACTTTGTATTTTACACTGAGTAATTTGGACGAATCATTCAAAAGTTATCACGATAAGAAAAACTTGACGCTACGCAGTGAGCCATTACGCTTCGCGTCTACTGTAAGACGACGGGGGACGATGGGCAGGTTAAGTAGTGAAGCGCCATCGCTCGACCCGAATGCGGACCCGGAGGGTATACGTCGTTGACGATTGTGTTAGTTTTCCGAATTTTTCATAGGTAACAATTCAATTTTTGAAGTGCAGCATATTTTTTAGTTCTGTATTTTCAAAGTGGAAATATAAATACTAGCTGTTGTCTGCTCTTATTTTAACGAACAGCCAAAGCTACTGAACGTAGAATCTTAAAATATGCAGGTAGGTTCTTTGTATAGCATAAATAAGCATCAAGGAAGGGAATCAGGAATTTCCATCCCAAGAGGAAAAATAGGGGTTCAAAGATTGTATTGTCGTCAGTTTTTAAGTTGAAAACCTGAAGTTTTGGGTAGATAAAAAAATATTGAAAGAATTTGTTTGAAATCTTCAGTCACGAAACTTGATGTGACAAACCAAATTCTGTGCGGGCGAAGCCGCGGGCAACAACTAGTGTATCTAAAAAGTTTCGAACATACTCACATACTCACATTCTGAATAAATTGAGGATTTTCTGTTGATGAACTGATTTTCTGAAAATTTTCTTTAAATCTGAATCGTCTGATTGCCGCACCTCTTGGCCATATATCTGGATGATAAACGTCATTCAATTTATCTAGAGAAAACGATACTTTGTATTTTGATGCACAATCGGTTTTATTCCATTCTTCACATACAAAGGCAATATCGGGTGCAGTATCTTTTAGTGCTGCTAGAAGATCGTTTGAAGTCATGTCAGCTCCAACCCGGGTTTTAGATTCAGTTCTGTCATTACTACCAAACATTCGTCTATATTTGTGTTCATTGCTCCTACTCGGGGGATTCCATTTGGAGTCCTCACTTGAGTTTTTGTTTTCTTTGTATTTGTCATGATTTTTCTCCGTGTTTTCTATATCTCTTTTACAGTCAGCGCTGAAAGTTTTTTGTGGTATCACTTCGGACTTTTTTACAAGACTAGATTCTGGTTTAGAAGACTTAAAAATAAAAATGCATAGTACATGTCTGTAAATTTTTATTTTCACATGCGAATTCTTTAGCAATAATTGATTCGTCCCCTATCAATTTATGTACAATGTGTATTTCTTGAGGATATTGTTTATTTTCTTTTTCAGTTAGTTCACGCCCAGTTTTCCTAATTTATTTATTTCGACCTTCTATACTCTCTGTCCTGGAAAGTTTGTTCCAATATCAATTTCTCTTGCACATAAGTATGTTCATGATACTTTTTTTTTACCTGAGTAAAATAGTAACAGTCTTTATCCGCATTTTTTGTTACTCGGTGAAGTTCTCTCAGTTGCCTACCTGCCTATAACTCTAGTAATCCACTCATTTTTGGTTATATAAGAGTCATATTTGATTGTGAAACATACAGTTACACATTGAAAAAATTTCTGATTATAAAAGTAATGTCTTTTTTCACACACGTATTGATAAATTTCATTACTTAGAAATAGTCTCAAATTTGAAAGATTTGCCTCACATGTATTATGCCTCCTTGATAAGTTTTTGATTGTATCATTATTAGATACACCGCAACTTTTTAACTCCAATGACATAGTATAATGATAAATGAAGTCAATTTCTACAACTTTCTCATCAAATAGTGATTCATCAATATTCAATTTGGGAAATATAAGTGTGAACAATCTAGTTAGTTTGTCATTTTAGATATGTAGTTGATATATACCATGCAAATCAATGGAAAATTTTTTGTCTTTTTCTGTTTTTGAATATGGATGCAAGTTCAAGTCATCCGCAAACGATTATGTGTTTGAAGCAACTAGTGCTAGTGGACTAAGTCCACTAAGTGATTGTCATTATAGATGATAAAACTTATACAACAATGATCTGTATACATGTGATCATCTTCATTTCAAGGAGACTTCAGATCTTTGAAATTTATATTCTTACTAACATAAATAAAACTATCACCGTGAATATGTTTTCGTCTATGGAAAGAACTAGCAACATTATAATTAGATAGAATCATAGACCGTCCTCAGAACTCCACGTTTTGGATAAACATGAAATGTCAACGTTTTGGGCATCTGAAATTACCCCCAGTTCACTAAGTCTATTGTCCAATGACCTAATATTAACATATTATTAGATATAACAGATTATGTATTGAGATTATTGAGATATTTACTGATCTCTGCAAATATGTGATCATGCTTGGCAAACAGGTTATACAATGAAACATTTTTCAGATCTGATAGTTCTGGGCTTCAACAATATGTATAACTTTTGTTCTTTTTATTACCTCTGTCATGTCACAGTTTTAGAGGAAAGCATTTTTCGAAGTAGGGGAGAGGCGGGAAATCACACGCAGCGGGCAATGGTACGCATGGCCCTGTATGTCCAAGCGATCGTAGAATGTCGGTGTTAATTAGATGGACTCGTAGGACACACGTATTTCAACAAATATGTTACGGTACCTTTCAGTTCTACGCTTTTGTTAGTTAGATATAGACTAGATCTATATATGGATATAGATTTTTAGTTTTAGGCATCTTTGTTATAGAATTTGTGCGTGATTCAAGTGAAGGTAAGTATTACATTTTTATTTCAAAGTTGCTCTATTTTTTTTCATGAATGAACTGGCCCCTACTGAGTCAAATGCCATATATATTTCGTGGTAATATCTACCAATAATTTGTTCAAAAAGCTCATAAGACAAATGGCTTAAATCGGGTAATGAAACGCGGTTGCTACGATTACCCTCATTGGCGTACCTACCATTACCCGCATAATACCGAAACCATCAGTACATGTGTTTCAGCTGCCCATATTGTTGTTTCAGATGCCTAACAAATACGTGAGAAAAACAAATATCGCTGGTTGGACCGAGGTTGGACAAGATCATTCAACATCCACGAGGGAACACTGAGAGCGCGCAGAAAAAACAACAAGAGATCTGGTCCAAGACTAGGAAGACCCTTTATCTTCTCAGCTGAGGTTGAAACTCAAATGTCAAGTCACGTTCTCAAACTAGCTAAATTGTTTCATTGATTGACTCCGGTAGAGTTACGAAAAGTCGCGTTTCAATATGCAGAAGCCAGTGGCATACGAAATGATTTTAATAAAACTCGCCAAGAAGCAGGCAAGGATTGGCTGCGATTATTTCTTGAGAGAAACCCCTAAATTAGCCTAAGAAAACTTGAAGGAATAAGTGTCAATAGAATTACTGTTTTCAATGAAGAATACCTTTAAACCTTTTTCCAATTTGACATATTCGTTAAAAAATTTAAATTTCGTTCAGAAGCCGACTAAGCAAATGGGACCAAAAGGCGTAAAACAATTTGGGTAAAAAATATTTCGGCAACGTGGAAAGAACGTAACTGCCATATACGCAATGAGTGCTTCTGAGACTTTTATTCCACCCCTCCTAATATTTCCTCAGAAAGGAATGTCTCCTACATTGACAAAAAATGGACCGCTAGAGGGAATTTATGCTGTTACCGATAATCGCTGAAAGGACGACAAACTGTTTTTTTCAGTTTTTACAGCATTTTAAATTGCATGTAAATTCAAGTAAAGCAAACCGTGTTCTCCTGGTGCTCGACAACCATTATAGCCATATATCCATTCCGATTTATAACTATTGTAAAGATAATGGAATTGACATGTCAATACCGCCACATACCGCACATAAGAAGTGCGATATTTTTTTTAACCTGGCAAGCAAGAGAAAATAACTTTCCCAGATTTGGCAG
Source organism: Leptinotarsa texana (assembly GCA_015342105.1). Taxonomy (NCBI): domain Eukaryota; kingdom Metazoa; phylum Arthropoda; class Insecta; order Coleoptera; family Chrysomelidae; genus Leptinotarsa; species Leptinotarsa texana. The sequence continues at coordinate 3,673 of WOGN01009514.1, read as the reverse complement.
AAATGTTTAAAAATGCCTACGTTGAAATTGCGACAATGGAAAAAGCTATATCAAGTTTCAACTCATCTGGCATCCACCAATTCAATCCAGATGAAAGTACCAAAGAGGATTTTGAAGCTGCTAGTCAAAATTTGCCTACCATATCTCATGATTTGGCCCGTCAACTTCCAAGGTTCCAGTTATATCCTGTCGTGAACGAAATTCAAAAGTGATAAGTGTTTTAGCAAAAAGCGAAGTCAGCATTGTAGAACTTTCACTATTGCCGTCATATTCTGGAAAAAAAACTAAAAAATGTAACAAGGGAAAGTCAGAAAGATTAATAGCTACACCAATGAAATTAATTTTCGAGGAGAAGCAACAAAGAAGGAATAAAATAAATTTTGCTCGAGAAGGAAAGGGTAAAAATATCAAAGCAAAAGTGCCATTACAAAAAAAAACAACGAATAAAAGAAATTTGGAACTAGATTCTGATACTTCTGAGGACAACGAAATTGACGAGAAAAATCTTGTTGATTATGATGAACTGGATGACACATATGTGGATTCAAACGAGATGGATCAATGCTTGTTATGTGAAGATTTCGAAAAAGATGGAGAAATTTGGCATAGATGTGTTACCTGCCGGAAGTGGGTACACCGCCACTGATTATGAATGCCACTTTTGCAGTAAGGAACCTTGTTGTCAAATTTTTATTCAGTTTCTGAAATAAGGTTAATGTTTTTCTTAAATAGGTAACTAAAATATGTTTTAAGTTTTTGTTTTTATTAAGTTTTAATTACGAATAAATTTACTTTTTTTAAATTTATGATATTTTCTAACAATTGTCAATAAACACGATTTTTTCAAACAGTTTTTATTTGCGTATCATTGCCCAACAAAATGCGTATCATTAACCGCCGTGAAGGGTAATGGTACGCAAACCACAAAACTCGGGTTTATCTGTTGTATACCAAACCCTTTTATTCGAGATGGCTATTTTAAAGGGAACATATGAATAAACAACTATGGCAAATCTGCAGTTTTGACCGATAAAAACCTTTAATGTATGACAAATATTGCTTAGATGCGTACAATTACCCTCCTCGCCCCTATATGAATTAAAGTGTGGAATGTCCTAAGATATAAATTGGTCAAACTGACAGAACATTTGGGAATCATATCCAGGAACATTATATGAGCTATAAAATAAGAAAACAAGTTCATCATAATCAAGTCATCCTTCAGAAGAGGTTAACTCATTCTTAACTAACGTAAGCTACGATTTTTTGCAACGTGTCCGTTATATACCAAAATGATCATTCACGTCGTTGATACGATATTAAATTTTTTCCAGTTACTTTCTTTCCATTCCATTTCAATGTCGAAATGCTTGTCGAATTGGTTATATTATAATTGATAAGCTTAGCATTGCTTTGGTAGGAGTAATTCTGAGTTTTTCATCGACGCCGGTTGGTTAAAAAACATACCTTTATTTATTTGATACGAAATTTGGGAAGAACAGATCAAGGTCTACATATCATGCTTAATATGTGAATAGAATAGTCTGAAGACTTTTACCATTTTCAAATACATTGAAACTCAATATCTCATATTCTTTCGGCTATGAGTCTCTAAATCCGAAGTCCTAACGATTCCATCATCACCGTCGAACAATTTTTCGTTAAACACAAACTCTCCAACTACTTTTCCGAAGCATAAATCTGGCAACGCTATCCGTGCATCTCTATAGAAGTTCAGTCATTCACCCCATGAGGTTGAAGTCCCCAGCGCTCAGCTGTTTTCCACGTTTCCACGGCACTCTGAGATTGTACGTGGGCCGTCAAAGGCTGCGCTCGATTTCCCATAGGCATTTACGTTAATGAGATTTTTTACAGCGTCATGTCGATTTGTTCGACGGTTACTCAGCTTTCTGAGAAATTATTTTTTCAAAGCTGTAAAATTATGAAAAAATGGAAGGCTGGGCCGCCAGAACAGAGAACTAGAGCGATAAAACTGACAGCCATGTCTGTGTCATCTATAAAATTGATTTAATTTGAAATGCATTCAACTCAGATTCTTTCAGGAAACAGTCTTCACTAATATTCGATCTAAACATGTTCTAAATGAAATGTTCATTTTCACGTGGATTTTCCATGTCCAATTTTACCACTTTATACCTCTTATACCACTATAAACCACTTCTATGAAAGTGGTCAAAAATATAGGAAGTTTTACATGAATAACAGAAGAATCTTGCATGCCGCCAACCTTTTCCATAAAATTATTCTTACCAGAAAGCCTGCCTATCTTCACAGACACATTTCTTTTCGGATGTTCATAACGTCAATATTAGGTTCAGAGGAACACTTACTCTACCTTCTTTTAAAACTTAATTTTTCCGCAGGTGTTTCAGTTATCAATTATGCCATGTGATGAATGACCTTCCCCTCGAATTACGTACAGCTGTGTTCCAAAAATTCAAGTATAATCTATTTAGCCATTCATTCAATACACGTCAATGATAAGATTCAGAACTTCACATCGTTTTGCTCCTACTTCTGTAAACTTACATGTCGTAGTGTGGATGTATATTTTTTTTTTGTTTTAAAGAAAATTCAATAGAGAAGTATTTTTAGGGTCAAGTGGAAGACCAGTTCAGTTGTTGAATTTATTCAGAAACTGAAATGAATTTCGCCCTTTATTTTTAAACATTTTCTGTCGATGTATTTCCTCAATCTTGTTTTTTATATATATTTTTGAAAATAGTATAGACGATTATCATCATCATTATTATTATTATTATTATTATTATTATTATTATTATTAATTACATGATGGAGATCATCGTGTAGGTACCACGTGGTAACGGCTACGTCAATCAATTTAATAACTTGAATGTATTTTTCCGATAACTTTTTTATAATATTTTTCAACTAATATCGTCAAATCTACAGACGGATAATTAAATATGTAAAAGAAATTCGTTACAATAGTAGAATAAACAAAGCTGATAATAAAATCAAAGGAAAGTGGGTCATAGTGAATAGTCTAAGAAATAAATCAAATTCAATTCCAGAACTCGTCAATATAGAACCGGAAACACTCAATAATTTTTACTGCACAATTGCTCAAAAACTAACTTCATCCCTTGTTCCTACTTCAAATCCTATGGATTATTTAAGTAATGTAAATATGCCCAATAACTTTCACTTTGAAGACACAAATTTATTAGAGCTGAAAGAAATCTTGCAAGAAAATAAATACAAAAATGCAACGTGCATTAATGAAATTTTAGTAAAAATTTTAAATAACCTTCTCGATTCTGCTTTGATAATCCAGTCATTTAAGCTTAAATTAGGTAAGAATCTCGGAATTCGAGATACCCAGCTGTCAGTCTGTAAATACTTGTATATTGACACCCTAAAAGATGTCTCAAAACCTACATATGGTAGGGTGTAAGCAACTATTAAATTTCAAGGACAAAGGTTTTTTGCGCTTTTTTTGGAAATATCTCATTTCATATGGGTTTCTTTGCTATTTGTATTTATTAAAATATTGTAGAATACAAAATTCTGTACAAATTTTGTTTGGAAAAATTTTTTATACGTTGAACCGTTTTCGAGATAGAGGGCGGAGAGCACGCGGTCACAGCATCACTTCAGGTCAACCGGTGCCTCCGGTCGAAAACGCGCC
>WOGN01009513.1:0-10790 GCA_015342105.1 Leptinotarsa texana | reverse complement strand
TCATTATTAGTCAGAGAGTAGTAAGATTAGCAAGCGAGTATTCTAAGTGAATTGTAATCAGTGCAGTACCTAGTTGTGTAGTAAGTGAATAAAAGTTTGTCGAAGTATTATTAGTGTTGTTTTAAAAACGAACCCCGAGTAAATATCGTAACAATACTAACAATCGGATACTTTGTGGAGTAGCTTGATTTCAATCCTTTTTTTTCAATTCACTATCATTTCTCTTCGTTTCACTATACTTTTCTTTATTTTAGTATAATGTTGACATTTTTCTTATTGTTATTAATATTTTTCTAAGCAATATTGGTCATTCGTTACCAGTTCTGATCACATTAATGTTTTTTAAAGTACAAATTAACATCATTATACTTCAACATTTCATACTCTATTCATTTTCTTATACTTTTGATACTACATTTGCCTTTTTAGAATTTATTATCTGAATATTCTAGTCCATTCACGATTCATAGCACATTCCCGTGCTAGGAATCGCACTATTTAATGTGAGACCTCGTTAATACTTAGCTCGCACAAATTTCGATATTTGGGAGTTGCCGCTCGTAGGTGGGCAACAGATGGTCACCAGAAATACAGATTTCAACAGATTTTTTCAACTTATTTTCTTGCTGGCTAGCGGTGTATGTCATACAGATCAACCCTATAGACAAGATTTTGACTCTTCGCCGGTATAAATACCGGTATATCTGAAATTTACAGAGTACTTCTCCAACAATTACGAAAGTTACGGGGGTGTTTCCATGTGAACTGGGACAAATTATTTTTTCAGAACTGAACATTTTTTAGCAAAAATCTATATTGCTGGTGAAATTGATGTCCTGATTCCGTATCTGTTCGAATTTTCTGCCTATATTGAAACGTACTCTATATGAGTCACTTGTTTTGAGTCACTTCAATTACTGTGACTTCATTTACGGTCCATGCTTCACGATCGTTGATAAAATGCGAGTTCAAAATTCATAAATTCGTTGAATGTAAGTGGCTCAACAAGGAAAATAGAAGAAAACTTCACTCAAGTACCTTCGTTAAAAAACTTTTAAATAATCTTGACCCACCAAGCCTGATACGTTGCTTCATTTCTCGATGTCAAATCCATTCAAAAGATGTCAGGAACCTACCTTCACCATACCTCAGCATAGAATTAGCAATGTTTCAAAAGTAATTTGTCTTTAATGCAATCCGTATGTACAATATGTTACCAGAAGATTTATAAATGTTTAATATTGATGAAGTACAAAAGGAAGAAATTCTTGCTTTCCATAGAGGAGATCTTTCCACAAGATGTCAACTTATTTCGACATCCACTAACGAGTACTCATTTTCAATGGAATAAAACCTTTTATGAGCCATTCAAACCTCAGAAAAATGACCGAAGCATTTCCTGATGTATGTAGATGACACGTTCGTTGTTTGGAGTCATGGAAAAGAAGAACTGCAGAACTTCCTAAATCATCTGAATAACTTTCATTCGAAAATCCAGTTCACCATGGATTTGAAAGAAAACTTTCAAATCCCTTTCCTTGATGTTTTAGTCATCAAAGAAGGTAATCAACTAGGCCATAAGGTGTACAGGAAGAAAGCACAGATCAATACGTACATAATGAACCCAACCATCATCCAAAACAGAAACTAAGCGTCATCAACATCCCAGTTAACAGAGCTCTGAGAATATGTGAAGAAAGGTACGTCAACGACAAAATAGAACACCTAACAATTGTGTTGCAAGCGAACGGCTACGACAGAAAAGACATAATCCACGCGAGACGTCCAAAGAAGAAGAAGAGAAACACCAGTGAAGATCAGGCCCAAGGCACTGTCTCTCTACCATAGATAGAAGGTGTCACCAACTGAATCGGGAAGATTCTAAAGAAGGAGAAAATTAATGCCGTCTTCAAACCAACTAAGAAAATGCCGGAGTATCTAAGATCAGCAAAAGAATGCAGAGATCCACTCAAATCGACGGGAGGTTACAGGATTCCTTGTAACTGTGGTAAAATATATATCGGTCAGACGAAAAGAAGCATTGGTACCCGCTTAGTCGACCACAAGTGGAGTTGCAGATTAGGACAAACCGAGAAGTCTGATTCGTTGAATATGCACTTTCCGATGGGGAACACAAGATCCTGTTCGGAAGTACCGAGAAGCTAGCAACGTCGAATCAGTATTCAACAAGAATGTATTTAGAAGACATAGAAATACATAAACACCAAGAGAACTTCAACAGAAAGGAAGAGAGAACATACCTACCAAAGATCTGACACATAGCCTTGTGTCATTGTCATGTATTTCAAACGAAGTATAATTTGGCAAGTTGTTGCTGAAATAAGTGAAAGATACAAAGTGAGTTTTTTGTATTGCTTGTCAGCCACCTGCTCTTAAACCAATTGACAATTTTTATGAAATCTCCTTCAACCTAATCTTTCAATTATTTTCAAGTATCAGCGCTGTATCAACAGCGAAACTATTAGTGGTATCTTCTGAATTGACCCTGAACAAATCATTCAAGTAGATATTAAACAGGAGAGGCCCCAATACCGTTCCTTGGGGGACTCTATATTCTTTGCTACAGTAAGAACTGAGTGTTTTATTTATTTTGACGCACTGTTTCTTATCAGATTGTTATGACTTTAGTCAGAGGTACTCGCAGGATATGATTTTCTGAGAGACAAAAGTTTTAAATTTCGTTGATTCAATTTTATTTGAATAAGGGAATGAAACTGTGAGTGTTCTTAAGTAAACATCTGAGATCATTTTATTTATGTAACATTTTGCCACGTATAGTGTACTAATCTGCTCTTGGTGAGGTGTTAGAAGATACACCCCTCCTTTTCCAAAAACTATGAAAATGTGCATAGATACTTGTGATCGCACTAAACTCCCCACCATTCTATATATGAAAATAGATGGAAGAAAAAACCTCCTAAACACTGATAACGTCACTTATGTTGAAATGTGTAATAAATACAGCCTATTAGTGTATAGTTATGATTTGTTGCAATAACGTGACTATGTTATTCAATGTCTATTATAATTCGCACATCAAAGATAATTTGTTTATGCCGTGGTTCCGTGCTTCGATTTCGAAGTCTTCTCAATTGTCTCTATTACCAAAGTATCAAGGACGTGAAGGCATGAGATGGTTCGGTAGAAGCAACGAAGGCAATGATGACGCTGTAACGGAGGAATATCCTGAAATAAATTTCACCAACATTTATTCCAAGTGAAATATAATATTTGCCAAGTGTTAAATCGGGTTGAATAGGGGACTTTTGATCAATTTGTGATGAAGTTCCGGCTGCCTACCGGCAGTGGCGCAAAAATCATAGTGCAAAAACCGAACTAGGTTTTTTAATGCTCGCAACAGCTGCAAAGTTGGATAAATGAAAGCAAAGAACTTCACAATCAGAGAATTAGGGATGAACTGCTTGCCAATCCCAACGAGTATCGACCAGTATGCAACAGACTTTTCAATATGTCTTATAAGAAACGGGTTTTTCCCTCTTGTTGGGAGATTGCTGGCGTTCAGCCCATTCCCAAAAAGGGCAAGAAAATTCTTCCAAATAACTAGAGACCAGTCGCTTTGCTATCAGTGATATCAAAAATTATGGACAAAGCAGTAAACCTTTCGAAAACGAAGATCAACACGCGACCTTCTATCGTATGCCACCTATATTTGGAATAACGCAATTGAGAAACATGGAGAATAAAGAGCTGTCGCGCTTGATATTTCTTAGGCCTTTGACCGTGTGTGGCATGAGGGTTTGCTGGCCAAATTTCGATGCTATGGCTTGTCGTCTGGTCATTTTTGTGTGCGGCTGTTCAGCTTCCTGAAAGAATGTTCCCTGCAAGTGGCTGTCTATAGAAATCTCTCGAATATTTTTACCATCAACACTGGTGTTGCTCAGGGATCTATACTGTCCCCAACCCTCTTTCTATTGTATATTAACGACTTATTGGAAAAAACCAAGAATCCAATATACAAGGTGTAACTGAATAAGTGTAAAACATTTAAGGAGGTGATTCCTCATCGAAAAAAAAGATAGGATCTTTTATATATGAAGAAATTTATTTCCAATACAACTTTTTGTTTTATTATTTGTTTACCATTTAAAAATCTATTTCCGATAGCCTGTTTCATTCTAAACAAAAAATGTCTCCTGAGCTTTTTGCCCAAAATAAACCAGTTCGCAGCAAAAACTTATTTTAGGAACAACTACAGAGATACGTCCATACGTTCAAGTTTTAAAGGAAGTGCATCTAGTACGGCTGGAAGAAGTTCCTTTAGGTGTCAGAAGAGATATTTTTTTCATGCATGATGGGGCTCCCGCCCATTTTAGTCAAGTAGCACGTTAGCATTCAACTGAAACATATTCAAATCAGTGGATAGGTCAAGGAGGACCACAGAACTGGCCCGCTCGATCCCCGGATCTCAATCCTCCCGATTTATCTATTTGGGGGCATTTACAGCATTTGGTTTATCGTACTCTTGTTCGCGATGTAGAGGACTTAGGAAGTAAGGGTAATCAGAGAGACTCCAGAGATATTTGAGCGAATACGTGGCTTAATGCGCCGACGTCTAGACGCATGCGTAATGTCTGAAGGTAGACATATTGAACATTTACTATGATTTCTACATGTTATGTGTTTTGTTATTGATAAATTAGTTTTGTTTATTACCCTTCAGTCGTTCAATGCAGGTACTAACTACAAAATAACAATGAATCCAGTTCGCATTTATGACGATGTATCTCTGTAGTTGTTCGTAAAATAATTTTTTGCCGCGAACTGGTTTATTCTGGGCAAAAAACCCAATCGACACTTTTTGTTTAGAATGAAACAGGGTATCGAAAATAAATTTTTAAATGATAAACAAATAATAAGACAAAAAGTTACATTGGAAATAAATTTTAGGGGTTGGGTTTTCCAAATAAATTTCTTACAAAACGTCAGGTTAATTTCAATATTGTAACTTTTTCAGGGCTTGTGAAAAAAATCGTTATACAAATTTTATGTACCCCCTTTAAGGGGCTGTATTTTAACAAGGGATGCTCCAATGAAGTTTCTTTATATGAAAGATCCTATCTTTTTTTCGTTACACACAGTTACACCCTGTGTAAACAAAAGGTTTTGAAATACTGCTAATAATATTTTTTTAATCTGATATTTGTTTCATCTATGACAATAATCAAACAAATTTCATACACATTTTCATTTTCAGATGCGTATTGCTATCACCGTAGCTTCATTTTTTTTCAAATTGCTGAGTAACTAAATATTTTTGAGAAAAATGAAAATTTACTTCATTTTCTAAAAATGAACTTCATGGCGAGGAGCCTGAAGAAACGCTTGTGTAGTGAAACAGTTTTTGCAATTTTGTAAGCGTTACGTCAAGTAGGTATATGCCAATCATCACATGCCTCTGGAAAAAAATAATCAGAAGAAAAGAATAATTCATAAGGTACGGTTTTCCATCGTGCAAAAATATGAACTCAAAATAATTCAATATTGAATTCTGCAAATCCGCTGCTTTCAAGAAACTTGGCTTTCACCATTCAAAGGTAGAACTGGCTCCTCTGGCGTGAAACCGCGCGTCGAGAAGAGTAATGCAGTTCCGGTGATTGGGGAAAGTACTAGTTTTGGAGTGGCTTTCACCAGACTAAAAAAATTTAGAATGACGTGCTCGGAAGTCAACTCTAACAATTTCAACGCATACAAATATGCGAGTAATTCAGACAAATTGTTGAATAATTTGTATATGACATGAAAATTATTTTAAATTTTCCGCTTGTTCCGATCCCGCTTTACTTGAGTGGAATAGAAAATGGCTGTGCGTGTGTGCTGCTAAAACGTTGTTTAAACTACAATTTTTTATTTCATTTCGTGGTTCTGATAAAATTCTGATTGTTGTGTTCTAATTTATGGGCTCTTACATGAATTAACTTTTTCTCTTTGAAATATGGAGCTGACATACTTGGGTTACTGAGATTAATGATCGTTTTAATACCAACTCAATCAATCACGAAATTCTAATTTATTGAATTGTTATATAGCTCGTACGTAAGTGAGCGTTGAAAAAATTTTTTTTGAAAGTATGAGAGTGATCAACTAGAATTTGTTCCTCATAAAAGCTGGAACTAACAAAATCAATTCTAAAATTTCAATCTATTGCAAGGAGCAAATTCCCACCAAAATAATTGTTTCATTGGTCTGGGGGTTGAGGGATACATGAATCGAAATTTCTTGAAATTAGCATTGACAAAACCATTTTACAGAACTGGGGACGAACGTGGAGTCTCAACCTCGCTTCTCTCTAACATATCAAATATTTTCGAATATTGAAAGGACATGGACAAGCCATGAATGGGACATTGACAGGACATTGAGAAGACATGTACAGAACATGGAGAGGACATTGGGAGAACATTGAGAGGAAAATGACAGAACATTGAGAGGACATTGAGGACATTGATATGGCATCAATAGGACATAGACAGGACATAAACTGAGCACTGAAGGTACATTGAGAGGACGTGGACAGGGCATTCACAGGACATGAACAAGCAGGACAGTGATAGGACATAGATGAGTCAGGGACAGGATATTGTAAGGACCTTGTAAGGACATTGTGAGGACATTGGCGGGATAGGACAGACAGGGCATTGCTGTTACATTTTTAGTTATATTGACAGGACGTTGACTGGGCTTTGACAAGACGTTAACAGAACATTAGCAGGGCATTCAGGGAACATGAACAGCACATTGAAATGATATTCAAAGGACACGACCATGATATTGACAGGACATGGGCAGGACATGGACAGAACATTGAGAGGAAAGGACATTGAGATAACAGGACATTGGGAGGACATGGACAGGACATTGACAGGAAATTGACAGGTCAAGAAACCATGGGCAGGACATTGAAGGGACATCGAGAAGACATTGACAGGATATTGACAGGACGTGGAAAGGGCATTAACAGGACTTTGAGAGGACATTGACAGGAAATTGAGAAATCATCAACATGGCATTGTCCCTGCAAAGTTTCTAAGAAAGTAGCGTGGATTTCGTTTTGGAAAATCAGCAAATATCTCAATGATTTCATTATTGAACAAAATGCTAGTACATTTGTGTTTTTGGTAGGGCATTTGACTGCGTTTTTCATGAAAAACTCGTCTCTAAATTAGAATTATATGGTATAAAACAGTTTCTCTCACTTGCGTGACTCCATTTCTTGAAAATAAAAAACCATTTGTGTCAACACAAGTCGATAAAATGAATAGAATCTAAAGTGTCATTTCTGAATGTCTGAATCTAAGTATGGATTTGCCACAGGGTTCAGTAATGGGGCTCTACCGTTATCGGAGGCCATTATACCGCTAGCAGATAACTTTTTACTAGTTATCTCTATACTATATACAAAAAAATTAGAAAACAATTGTGCCAGAATAGTGAGCTGGAAATCAAATTACTTCAACAACGACTTACTCATTAATACTTATTAAACAGAATTTTTACAATTGGCAAGACAGATTGGAAAATAAATATTTCATGATAAACAATGTGATCCTAATGAAAGATTCATGTAACGTAAGATTCATGGGAATCACTCTAGATTGAAGCTTCTCTTCAACAACTTAAAAACAGTTTTACCGAAGAACTATCAGTGTCTCAATAGGTATATATTTTGCTCAAGTGGAATCGAGACTTACAAGACTAAGGCAAGAAGCCTGTTTCTGGGATGGATCTTCCTCAGTAGGAACGTCTATTTTGAGGAACGTATCGAATGGTTCAAACAGAAAATCAGGCATCTTTCAAGAAATATGGTGTCTTAATACCAATAACGGTTTATATGTTTGACCTCTGTATTTACGTGTTCAAAAACAAATCTACTTCAACAATAAATATGAATTTTCATCAACATGACACTAGAATTAAAAAAAAAAATTCCTTTAACCCTTAGCTAGATTCAAAGTATTGTTATGTGGATCGGAATACATTGGTTCAAAATATACAGTGTGGTCCTATGGAATAAATTCATTTTTAGCGTTAATATGTACTATGTGGAAAAAACCTGAAACAGGTAGATTTTTATTCTCAAATTGACAATTTACAGTATGGAAATATTATTCCAATCCAGCACCCCTTCTGAATTATAAGCATCCCTCGAAAATTTTAAATAGCAAAGGGGGTCGTGTGGCACATTGTTAAAAAGGGATTTCAGTCCTCTGTTCAGCAATGTGAAGTTTTTTAAGTACTGTGCAATCATAACTGAGAAAATTAATTTTTACAATTAAATTATATCTTTAAAATGACCACCATTATTCACTTCCTGGCAATAACCTGATCTATTAAACAGACCATCCCTGTAACACGCTCCTTACTAACCTTGAATCCAGGAAAAAATATTTGTTGTTCGCGACTCGAAGAATAGACATTTTAATTATGATTGGTTGTGGTAATAAAACAAGAACTCAATAGGAGATTTGTGGAATTTTTAATAATAAATACCCTGGTCAACACATGCCGCAGTCTACAGTTAGCAAAATTGAAGAAAGTTTCGTGAAACTGGACATTGGACAAAAATATTGGAAACCCAGGTAGAAATGTTCAATTTACTGATGAAAAAAGTTAGATGTAGTTCTAAAGATTGAGGAAAATCCGCATAAGACAACTCGAGAACTTACCGCCGACAATGATGTAAATAAATCATCTATTTTGATAGTTTTGCACAAAGAAAAATACCACCCTTACGAAGTTCAGTTGGTTCAGGAGTTGAAAGAAGATGATCCTGATAGAAGGCAAGAATTCTGTTAATCAATGATTGACAGATTGAACGCAGATTTGCAGTTTATAAACAAAATAGTGTTTTCTGATGAAGCGACGTTTCTTTATGTACAGAATGGAACAGTTAACAGACAGAACTGTAGATGTTGGAGCAGAGAAAATCATCACTGGATGTGTGCGACTCACACTCAATATCCTAAAAAAGTTAACGTTTGGGCTGGTATCATTAACAATAAAATTATTGGCCCTTGTTTTTTTGAGGGCACTGTTAATGGTGAGGTTTATCTAGATTTTTTGATTAACGTTACAAATACATTTTCCTGATGTTAATCATCCAAATGAGATAGATCGATCTATTTACTACCAACAAGACGGAGCTCCACCGCATTTTGCATGTACAGTTAAAATTTATTTAAACTCGGCTCGATTACTTCGTATGGGGTTATTTAAAAAATGAAGTTTATTTTAATAGACCAAACAATATTCCTGGTTTAAAAGTTAGGATAACGAAAGAAATTAAAAAAATAACCCCCGAGGTCATACAAAATGTTGTACGAGAATTTCAAAATCGCCTCGATTATTGTCAAGAAGTTAATGGTGGTCTTTTTGAACATTTAATTTAATTATAAAGTACATTGAAAAATACATTATAAATATTATGTTGCATTATTATCTTTATTCTACGTAAAGTTTTGTGACACCTAGAGACATTATCAAAATTTTACATCCTAAAAATCAATTTTTTTAGTTATGATTGCACCAAACTTAAAAAACTATACATTGCTGAACAGAAGACTAAAATCCCTTTCCAAAAAAGTGCCACACGACCCCCTTTGCTCTTTAAAATTTTCGAGGGGTGCTTATAATTCAGAAGGGGTGCTAGAGAGGGATAATATTTTCATACTGTAAGTTGTCAATTTGAGAATGAAAATCGACCTCTTTCAGGTTTTTTTCACATAGTACATAATAACGCTAAACGCAACATATGTGTATAACCACCTTTTAGATCATTTGAAAGTCTTGAATAGTTTTTCTGTTCAAAAAATAATTGAAGATTTTTTAATTGGAAAAATGATTTTACACTTTACAGAAATTCTTTGAATAAGTCGTTTTCATTTTAGTTTTAGATTATGAGCTTGTCTTCCCGTTTCTTCTCTTTTTTCAATTGTCTGACAGGAAATTGTGATTGAAGTAGACAACAAAAATCTGCCTCCCCTCGTACTCGGAAGCAAAAATCATAAGGGAGCTTGACCATTCGAATGTCTAAACAGGAAAACGAAATCGAATGCAAACCTTCGTTTCTTCGGAAGGTTGCCCTAGACTGAAAAGTATGGAAACTGTAATATCGGCCTTTATAGCGACTGAATCTGTTATTACTATAATTATAGCCCTGCGGCTGTGCTTGATGGGTGTTTGGTCGAGATGTTCGTTTCTATCGAACCCGATCCGTGAATCTTGGACATTCAAAACTCAAACGTGAAATGTTATTTATCTGACTAACGTGATGGAAAGGACAGGGGCGTTCGTTCTTATGTTTTAAAAAAAGTGAAAAACAAAAAATATGACACATCACTTTCCAAGTTCCAGCAAATGAATGAATCCGTTTATTATTATTACTTTTCCTCTATGAGTATAGAATTGCTACTGTCGCTCTTGTTGTTCCCAAACCAAAACGTATGTGACTTTCTAGTTCTAGAACTTCAACTAGCGTTTTCTAATATGACTGATAACCAGTCCGTGCAAAGTTTATGGTTGAATCATCAGAAAATAGTACTTTTAAATATGCCACAAATATGCGCCTAACTATCTGACTATTATAAGATAATAAGTATAGCTGAGGCACCAGTCAATCTAATAATAACACTGATGATTTTCAAACCTCTGACGGAAGCACTAAACTCTTTCGAAGGTTATAATAATAATAATCTTTATTGAAATAGGAAACCTAATATACATATCTATGAGTGTAATAATAACACTAGCAC
>WOGN01009512.1:0-10791 GCA_015342105.1 Leptinotarsa texana | reverse complement strand
AAGGGAATATTTTTGGGCTTTAAACTTTTTATGATTTCTATAATTTTTGACTCATTTGTTTCATATAAGAACATGGAGCACGATACATTTTTGATATTATCTTGGATGTAGATATATCACGAATTTTGCTAGCGTATTCTTTTCCCAGACTGCTGAAATAGTGGTTGAAATAATTAGCCATTTCCTTATCTTCTGTTGAAATGTTTGTTCCTATATTGATTTTTTTGACCTCAGTTTCAGATTTTGGTTTGTTACAAATATTATTTACACAGCTCCAGAGTGTTTCAGAGGAGTTTTTGTTTTTATCTATCACACTGTTTATGTAATATTTCTTACTTTTTTGTATTTCACGGTTAATGATGTTTTTAAATCGTTTATATTGTTCATGCAATATTATATTATTTGGGTTTTTTCGATGTTGTAGGTATAAATCATTGTTATGTGAGATCATTTGGACTAATTGTTTAGTTACCCACGGTTTCTTAGTTCTTTTTTCTTTCGGAATTTCAACTGTTTTAGTGCAGTTATTGATATTTCTTTGTAGGATTTCAATGAAGGTGTCTGTGATATCATCAATGTCATTTTTATTTATCACATTCTCGAAATTCTCTAGAGCTATTTTATTTCTAAGTTTCGTAAAATCGATGCACTTCTTATAATTTTGTCTTGAGTTTTTATGTGTCAATAAGTCGTCTTCAAAGGTCATTTGGAAAACAATTGGGTCATGATCTGTTTCATCACATAAATAAATGGAAGATTGACATGAATTTTAATGTGAGTCCGTTTTAACAAAATAATGATCAATGCAGGTTTTGATTGCTCTTCGGGTAGGGTCGTTTATATATGAGACAAAATCGTATGAATTTAATATATTTTTATATTCAACAATATCAGGATCACTGTTCTCCAATATGTTTATATTTATGTCTCCTGTGATAATATGATGTTTCGGTTTATTCCTAGTTAGGTATGTACTGAATTCAGAATTAAAATCTTTAATAGAACTACTTGGTGATCTGTATATTGCTGTTATTGTAACGACTTCATTAAAGTTTGTTATGTTGAGAAGAATTGCTTTTGATGACCTTAGATTTATAATTTTTTGTTCGAAGTCTAAGCCTGTGTTTATGTATATAACAACGCCATCATGAGAATTGAAATCTCCCTGATTATAAATTATATTGCATCATTGTTGGTGATCTTAGTTTCATCAGACCAATTTATTTTGAAAGGAAACTTTTCATCGTCTTGGCATTTTCTAGTGTACCATTCACCTGGTCTGAGTTCACGACAAATCCTAAATTTATAGGAATGATATTAATTTTTTACTAAATTGAAGTGAGCGGTGGATTTGGCTACTCCTGTATTATGTCCAATGGTGCAAGTGAGTATCTCACGTTTTTCAACAACGGCCTGTAACACATCAATCTGACTTTCTTCATCAGATTGTTATTGTCGGGACACCACAGGATTTTTAAATGATCCGTATTCTTTTAAATTAAGAACTTAACGTCTCAATATTGATTTACCAGGATGTCGCCTCTCTGGATACTTATTAGAGTACGCACGTTCAGCATCAACACAATTTCTTTGGCACAAAATTTAATATGACAATATATCAAATTTCACAGTATTTGAAAACCTGTCGTCTTCCATTTTTAACACAAATTAGGTAGGTAACGAGATGTAAAAGTAAGAACGGTAATATGTCAAAAATGTTACCAAACAAAAGTACTATTATGAGAACAGAATATTATGTGTCGTTTTTTCCAGTGCGTACTATCTTAAATTGAAGAAAAGCAGGTTAAGTAATCACTTTTCATTTTGCGCGAGAAATGGTTTTGAAATCATATTTTGTGATACGTTGCTGTATTCACAATGAAAAATGGAGTCGTATACGGGGTATACTTCAGTTTCGGCCCATATAAAATACAAGTTGATGTTTTCTATAAGACGGAACGTTGCAGAATAATTCTGCTTACGTTATCGTGTAGTCCTTAAACAATGTTTTACATTTCCTTTGAAAATAAAGCTAGCAGATATCTCTAAAACTACTCGGAATATTGAAACTTTTTAAATGGCACATTATTAGGTACATGAATGCGCTACTTTCTCTAATTCAATTTACCGTTTTTTATCTTGGACACAGTGTATATTTGAACGCGGCTCCGACTGAGAAAGTCTGTTTTTCACCAATAGAGTATTATGAATGTTCTCACTCCGGCTTGACCTTAAAGTGCAGCAATGCATTTGTGGTTCAGAATGATACCACTGATGAGAACTAGGAGACATATAGTTGCAGTGAACGACAGTAGACAGATCTCCTCGGCAGTCGATGTCGATTAACGGAAAACATATTTTTTTTAACAGATTTGGCTTGCAACTGGCTGATTTGGGGAGCCTCACTTTGAATTTTGAGTTCTCTATCGATCCCATAGATTTCATCTTCTCAATTGAAGATGTCAATGGCCTTACTTGTTATCTAAAAAGGGTAGCTGAATTTTAAATTTAGATAAAAATGAGGTGAAAAATTTAAACGATCTAATTTATTCTTCAGTCTTTGGATACGTGGTCATAAAAGGTTGAACAAAATCTGGTAGATGGCATATGGAAATATATTTTCAATAACAAGCTAAAATCATCTAGTTCACTGGTGATCAATATATGAAGGAAAGTATTCAAGATATGGGTTCGCCATAACACAATATAATCAAAGAGTGAAGTCAGCAATTACCCTTCTGATTAGCCCAAATGAAATCGAAACTCAAGTTTGTATCGAAGATAACACCTAATTCTTTGATGTTGAAAACTTAATTCAATAGGAGTTAATAATATTCTATTCAAAGATGGTTGACGTTTCTGAACGATGAAAAATGATGCCATGATATTAAGTGATATTCATGACTTTACCATCACCAGTTAGCAATGATTCTGAAGATTCAAGGCATCAGCACAGAAAATAATCTTAGTAAATGAATTGAGGCGTTTGCGAATAGAATAATTTTGCTAGAAAAAATACAGAATCTGAAGATGTTTTTCAATATTTTGAAGAGTTGAGGGTCTGAATGGGAACCTAGATAAACACCCGACGATATTACTATTTCTCGGAACATCAAGGTATACATTATGATTATTAGAGATTTTCCATTCAGGTAATATTTTATCCAGCCCAGAAACGATACCGATTGACCAAAGTAACCGAGTTTACGGATCACATGTATACGGTGTGAAGAAAAAATCACTGATATGGATGAAGTTGAGAGGAAGAGTGCATTTGTATGTCCCCTGTAGTGCACACAAAAGATAACTCTGCCTTTTGGTAGACCTCCGTCATCTGTATGGTCATTTATGTTGTGCTACTTATGTATTTTTCTACCAATAAAAACATTCAATAACATATTATGTTCACTACAAAAATAAAAATAAGATCGATGAATAGATTGAACGGCATTCAGATATATCCAGACTAAATTAGAGAGGTTATAAATCAAAACCTGGTGAATGAATACATAGACTTGGATTTTATAGTTGGTTGTTGACGAAAAATCGTATCGACAGTAAGATTGATATGTGGACAATTGAAAAGTATATAAACAAATAATGGCATGTTTCATCGAAATGTTCACTATTATTGGAGTAGAGAGAACAATCAATATCGACATTACAAATAGTGAACTGGGTTTCCGTGTCAAATTTCTTTCGTGATTGGCTTCATATCTTGGGGTCAAAAAAATTATTGTTAGAATTGACAATTGGAGATTTCTTCCACATGATGTGGAGGCTGGTTACCTCAAGGATCGATGGTTGATCCGCTAATTTTTCCACTATATGTTAATGATCTTCCCAAATACGTCAACACTAAACACCTAAATTTATATGCTGATGATACCACCTTGGCGACTGAAGCAGAAACGAATGAAGAGCTCATTGCAAAAATGAACATACTAGCAAAGAAATTCACCTCGTGATGTGTGAGAAATTCTCTGATGGTAAATTCTGCTAAAACAGTTTGTATTCACTTTTTCAGAAGAAATGAAATATCAGGGAATAGTAGAATCCCTTTTGCAAAATCCACCAACTTCGTATCAAAGAAGGAGGAATAATGTGAATGAATGCTTGTGTTTTTGAATAGTTTATTTGGTGAAAGAAAAGGCTGAAAAGTTGCCCTTTTCTGAACTTTGAAGAGCCTTAACTTTTTAAATAAGGGAGATCGCCGCTTTTTCCTTTCGGATTCGTAATCTATGCATCATACGTAAGTACAGTCAAAATTTTTTTCAAAATCGCTGGGTGTCCACAAAACGAAAATTTACCAATTTAGATATTTCAATTTTTCTTTGGAAGATTCCCTCATCCTTCTTTTTTGTATCAAAATGGAGTAGTAGAAAGCCAAAAGCTTTCTTTCCCAAAAATTAATCACTCCTAAAAAATATAACCCCTTCAATTCAAAGAAAATCATATCTTTAACGAAGAGGTCGAAATTTTACACATTTGAAAGAAATGGAAATTATTGAACTTAAAAATTTAAACATTCTAATGAATGACCAAATGGATATGCATAGATCACCATCATTAAACTTGTTTTCTTTTATAATGAATGCAAATAGCATAAAATCCATAGGACACAAGATATTTTCAATTAATAAGTAAATGACCTTTGACCTTGAAATATCTGTAGTTGAGGACATCCTGCGATAAGTAGGCTTTGAGACAAGTTTTAGGGTGTCAAAATAAAGGTTTGAATAAGTTCTTTGCTGACTATCTCTTATTTCGAGGTGAAACGACTAATATTTCTGGTGTACAATAGTTATTTATAAGCAGATCAATGATCTTAGCTGCTCTAATTTTCATTTATTTCTCACTCAGGAAAAAACTAGAGGAGTATACAAAGTATAGGGAATCCTGTAGAGTAATCTGTAAGGGAGCTTTCGAATCGAAAAAAATTATCTTTCTGAAGATAGAGGCAAGAAGGCAGAGGCAACGTACCTTTTTACATAGGTATTGACAGCAATTTTCGTTTATGCAAAATGTATATCCAGATGCTGGAAAGTAAAGGATAATAACGGTTTTGACATTACTAATCATATGATTCTTATTTTCTTTTTTTATCTGAAGTTCAACCTTATTTTTCAGAAAAATTCAGAATATACAAAATTGGCGACATTTGATTTAATTTTGGCTCCCTCAAAGACAAAAAAGTTCTTAATTTCAATGCCTTGTCTTATTTTATATGCCTTGTGCGACTTCAATTATGTTGAGAGGGTTCAAAGTATTCCAAATCATCTGAAAGAACAATTCGTTCCGGCCAGTCTCAACTCTCTACACTGTAGGTTAATGGACTGACACCTATCAGAAAACAACTACTCCCCTGGCTAATACCACGAAGGGCGTTGAATTATATCCGACAGGTGTCAGTACAGGATTATTTCTTGTGCATTTCTTGAACTAGGCTGCAGCAGACAACAAACAACAGGTTTGTCATCGCCCCATCTGCCTGTGAACGAGGTAACCAACCGCATATCCGAAATTTGCCCAAGTCAGCTTTTCATATATAGACAATGGGCATACTTGAAAACTGTCCTGAACGATATATTCCTTTAGATGATTTGATTCATAGCCAGTTTTCAAGTATGCCCACTGACTATATGAGCAAAGTATTTCATCTTCACTGAAGTTATTGGACTGGAAAGAAATCAATATCATCGGTAATCAGATTTTGCATTAAACTTTTACAGTTTTGCATGAATTTCAAAGTTTGAGATAGAAGGTATGTCAATATAATGAATTACTTACTTATTTCACTTAAAGATTTGTGATTGCTGGGCGAAGCTGATTTCGTTATCGGCATAACTGAATTTTCACTAAAAGGGCAACATACAAGGGCATCTAATCCTTCAAAGTCACAAATATCAGGTTGCTGCTGTTTGTTCAATAAATCTTGAGCATATTGACAACTTCTGATATGTTTGCATGAGCCCTGTTCTCCTCTCGTTTTGCAATCTAAAAATTGATCAGATAATTTTTTGGTCAATTTTTGACAAAAATATCAGTACTCCTTGAGAAGATTTATTCCTACAAAAACCAACCGTGTACCAGACCAACAGGTACACGCATAGACGAGCAACGTATTATCCCAGATTTGATAATGTTCATGCTTGCTTTCCCGGAGTTCCCTCAATGGAAACTAGCTGAGATACTTTGCAGTGTTTCGGGTAGTGGAATGAAAAGGTCAGAATTGAACTGACAACAACACAAAATAACAGTAAATTTCCTAACTACTGCAAAATATATACTGATGGATCAATGACCGGGGCTGTGCTTTCCTTGTAGATGGACACCTCTATAGCTAGTCGATGCACTCAACGACTAGCCTATACACAGCAGAATTATACGCTATATACCTATCTTTACTATTCTGTGAATTTGCTCGATTCGAAACTAATTTCCTAATTTGTACCAACTTGTTGAGTTCCATAAGATCGTTTCAAAATAAATTTACCCTTGACCCCTTGTAAAGATTATTCTGGGCAGAATTGATATTATGAAGGAAAGCGGTAGGACTGTCAGCTTCATGTGGGTGCCTAGTCATTGTGGCATAAAACGACGAGAATGTGGATAAGGAAGCTAGAATGGTTGCTAAATCCAACGAACATGAAGATCTGGAGAATTATAATAAAACCAAAGAGGAATCTGACTGGCTGATTCTTTGGGATGAAACTGACGCGAAACTGAAATGCTCAAAACAAAGTGTGAATAAGTGAATCTCACCATTGAAATTGACCAACAAAGAACACCTCTACTTGTTCCTAGGAGAACAACAACCTTTATGTATTACATGCCAAATAGAACTAATAGTACAACATATACTCGTAGAATGCCCAGAATAGAGGGAAACTTTGAGACAACATAACAGAACCGGGGAAATTCTGTAATGATAGACGAACGTTGAGCAACCTGATGACATTTTTGAAAGCCGCAGATATAATAGATGAAATTTGAAGAACAAATAGCACATACGAGTACTTTTTGAGAAAAAGGTCTTTTAGGCTTTCTACTTCTCCATCGAACTTCAGAAAAAATGAGGCAAAAAAATGTCAATGAATCTCATAATCTCATAATCAGCGGTAGCACTTTCAAATGTTTTTTTCTTTTGTAACTGAAAGATACATGTGCATGATTAACACATTTTCGTGAAAATATATTAAATTTTCTTTATTTGGAAGGTCCTCACTTTCTATACAATGATAGAGGAAAAGTCAAGAAAGTTCTTCAGAATAACATTACCTTGAAAAATCGGGTGTTTCCAAACTAGAATTACAACTGAAGGGATGATTATCCAAAAATCTCAAACTGAAGTTTATAAAAATTGAAAAAAAATATTAACAAACTAATTTTTCACAGGTAATGTATTGGAGAAGTGATCTAGTGAAATAGCCAGCATAGAAATCATCTTCTCGGATGCTTTCAACATCTCTTATGCAAATTCCCAAGAGCTGCGACAGAGAATCGAATCAAAATTACCATTAGTATTTTTTATATATAGTGTGTGCGATTTCAAACCGCAACCCATGAAACCCATGAACTAATTTTGAAGAATGAAGATTCAAATTTTAGTTCTTGACGAGCTCTATTCAAAGATGTTGATAGATATGGATTTTTATCATTTTCAATTGATTCAATTGATTTCAGAGAAGTGGATAGCCCATTCAATTCGGGCATATTTCAAACCCCTATATACCAAGTTTTAGCCTAATATCTCATACAGTGCGTTAGTTATATGATGACAAATTACCAAATTCATGATTTTTTGACTGACCCTGTATAAATAACTTCAAAGGAAAGGTGACGGAGCCATTGGAATAAAAAACACATGGAATATTCAAATACGAAGTTATGGTACATCTATCTGTACCATAAAGGAAAGGAAAGGTGACGGAGCCATTGAAATAAAAAACACATGGAATATTCAAATACGAAGTCATGGTACCATAAAGGGTACAGATAGATGTCCCTAGTTCAACCAAAAATCAAAAGTTGAAAATGTTTTATCCATATTGTTTGATTTTTTGGTAAAATAAATAGTCGATCAATGATTGTAAAAATACCCCTTTATATACTTTTTTCAAGCATCTGTCTCAACCCGGTGACATATTTTGGCAAAATGCACATGATTTCATTTCACACGGCATATTTTTGTCTCTTTTTTCGTTGTTATAATTTCGATAGTTAGGTATCCTCAAACGCTTTCCACGAGTCCTTGGCGAAGAGAGTTATGGTTTTGCGAGTTTTCAAAATGGTAAATCTGAACTTAGTCGAGAGAACTGACATTGTTCGTTCAGTTGGTGATGATGCTCGATCAACGAGAGTGGCCGCGGAAGAAATAAACAGAAGATATCCAGATCGTGAACCAATTCACCATACAACCGACTCCAGATAGAACCGGGAGAGTAAATGAAGCACACGTACCAAGACAACGAGGGAATATAGAGATAGACGGACATATTTTACAGTATGTTCAAGGAAACTCAAAAAATAGCTTGCGGAGGATTTCACCAGATTTACACGTTAGTATATCTAAAATACCTACACGTTTACAAAAAATAGAGTTAGTTGCTTCAAACCAAAAATCATACACATGCTAGAAAGAGGCGATGAGAGATTTACACTTTAGTATATGTAAAATACCTACACGTTTACAAAAAATAGAGTTATTTGCTTCAAACCGAAAATCATGCACATGCTAGAAAGAGGCGATGAGGAACGAAGGTTGGAACTCTGTTTATTCTACCAAGGCGAACATTTCAATAAAAAATTTTTTAGCCAATATTATCTTCACCGATGAGACGACATTTACCACTAACGGCACAATGTCCACTCAGAATTCCAGGTCCAGGTACTGGGCTAGGGATAATCCACTCAGAATGATAAATGCAAAAAGACAATATTCACAAAGAAATCAATGTTTGGGTAGGAATATTTTAAAACCGTATAATAGAGTGTTTTTTAAAAACACACTAAACGGTGGGTGATTTTATAATTTTTTGACACCGAAACTCTTGGATTTCATGGAAGAACTGAGCATTGAAGAACGCAGAAATGTTATATTTCAGCTAGACAGTGCCTACATTCACAGTGTGATTGCTGTGCGGTAATATCTTGATGAAACATTTCAAGGAAGATGGATTGGAAGGAACAGCCCTTTTATTTGTTAGCCCCCTCGATCACCAGACCTGACTCCATTTGATTTTTTTGTCGGAGATATTCGAAAGAAAGCGTTTATAGAAGTAGACTACGAAATTTGAACGAATTGAAGGAGAGTATAAGGCATAAGTGTAGTGAAATAACACCAGGCCAATTGAGAAAGACCCGCCAGAATTTGAGAAGACGTTATGAAAAATGTATAGAGCTTAAAGGAAGATATATTGAAAACTTTCGATATCTTAAAAACTGTTCCATTTATCATGTAATTTATTTCTGTTGTTAGTAATTTTTATAAAATTAAAAATACGTTTTCAACTTTTGATTTGTTGATTTTAATTAAACTAGAGACAACTCCATGATACGATTACAACCTATGAACTACGTAACTAATTATGCGAAGTATTATTTCGTTGAATGGTTGTTTCATCTTTTCTGTAAAGTTCATAGGCTTTCATACAGGGTCAGTCAAAAAATCATGGATTTAGAAATTTGTCATCATATAAATAACACCCTGAATAAGATATCGGGCTGAAATTTGGAATCTAGATATTCGAAATATACCCAAATCGAATGGGATATCCACTTTCTCGATGAAAAAATTCCTAATGGTCCCCGAAGTTTCGACTCATTTTGCAGATAGTTAGCCTTGAGAATGAGAGTAATTATCGTCTGTCAACACATTTGGATAGAGCTCGTCTAGTACCATGATTTGAATGTGTCATTTTTCAAAATCGGTGCATGAGTTCCAAAATAACAGGGTGTTGCGGTTTGAAATTGCACACACTGTATAACTTCATTATTGAATACTTCTTAATACTGTTTACAACAGTTTCAATAAGACTTGTGCTCATTGCTTTCCAGGAATATAACATCAAAAAATCAAAATTGATAATAATTTCATATCGAAAACTAAAAATGAAAAATCTTACCTTCATCAAGAGGTACCGAGATAAAACAGGAAAATAACACTACACAGAAGATAAGCATACTGAAGTGTGGCCAGTACTTTTATCTTCGAATGATGCATCATTATAAGAATACTGTGACTGCTTTTGAAGGAATGCCAATTATGCGTTCACGGTTGCAACCAGTTCTATACAGGGTGATTCAAAAGTACTTTGACAAACTTCAGGAGGTGATTCCTCACAATATTTTGATATGAATTGTTCAAATAAATAAATATCCGGAAACGCTTCGTTTCCAAGATACAGGATGTTGAAGTTTTATTTTTATTTTCTTTTTTTTCAAATAACTTTTGAAATACTGAACTCAATTGAAGTAAACTTGGTAATAGGAGGTTTTTGAGGTGTCGAATTCGAACCTGATATTCTTATTGCTCTTACTGGTAGGGGGTGCCACCTACACGTCTTTTTCTTTCTTAAAGATTCATAACTTTTTTGGGCGTACTTCTAGCACATATTTCAGTAAAAAAATCGATTCCTGTATCATATCTACGTAAATAAGCTACCCTTGTTACTAGTCGCTGTAAGCAACCTTTTTCTAAATATTTGGACTTGAAAACTTCAAGTCGATTATTTGATAATCGATGCATGTTGAAGTTATTACGAATATTTTGCATTTTTCACAAGAATG
>WOGN01009510.1:0-10791 GCA_015342105.1 Leptinotarsa texana | reverse complement strand
ATTGTATTGGAGTTTACAGTGATGAATAAATTGATTTTGATTTGATTTGATTTGATTTTGATTAAAAGTTTTTTAAAAGTAATAAATATTCGAATGGGAGATGTGGAATAATTTTCAATTCTGAATAATTTTTTTGAATGACAATTTGTCATATTTTTCTGCAGCCATTCTTAGGACATCTTTATTTTCAACAAACTGGCAATATCTTTGAGCAATATAAGATTTCAAAATCTAATTTGATGCACGGCTAATAGACCACACTGTTTGTTTTTCTGAATCAAGAATAAATTGAGAGCTTCCTGTAAGAAATTTTTTAATTTAGTTAAATATATAATCTAATTTTGTTGTTTTAATATATAAAAATATTAATCAGGCTATGTACGACAAGGGCTCAATTTATGATTAAAATTTGCTAAATAAATTTCCTATCAGCTACAATTTTGGTATTTTCGTGTAGGCTTTGTTACGTCCTGGACGATTCGACAGACATATCCTGATTGATTACCCCGACTTAGTTGAACGAAAACAAATATTCGAACAGCATCTGAAAGGCATCGTTTTGGAGCATGCACCGGATACTTATTCGAAACGATTAGCGTATCTAACACCTGGATTCAGTGGAGCAGATATTGCAAATGTTTGCAATGAGGCTGCCCTGCATGCGGCACGGTTGAAAAAAGGAAAAGTTTTTCAAGACGATTTAGAGTATGCCGTAGAGAGGCTTGTGGGTAAGTAATTGATACAATCCTAATTACACTTGGAAACAATCCTAATTACACTTGGAACAGGCTTCTTGAAATATTCAATGCATGAACTCTAATAACTTGAATTGAACAACTGCTTCCATAAGAGTCAAGTCACAAAGTCAAGTCACAATTTGTCGTATTTGTAATTTTGTTTTTTCGCTAATTTTAACTGTCAAATGATATGTAATTAAAGTTTAAATAAAAGCTGCTTTTGTGCTTGTTTCTTATACACTTGGTATGTGTTTGTGCTTTTTCATGCTTTCTTTAAGAAGGTCAAAGCTGTGGCCAACACGTTGAAGAAACTTTGGAGATCATACCCTGGTAACATAGGAAATGCTGCTGTATGAGGTAAGTGGTTACTGCTCAATGGGTGTTCGTATATTTCTGAATCAGGTGGACAGTGGTCACAACTCTGGTATTTTCTTATAGTAGGTATCAGCTTTTCCAATTTGTTCTGCATGGTAAAAATATCTCAACTCTGTCCTGCATGTGATTTATGACAAGTGCCCCTTTTTCCTTTCTTTTTGTTACTGATTAATGTGTCTTAATGTATCAGTTGGGTAATATTTAATTTCATCATTTATTACCTCGCCTGCTATATTGAAAGATAAAAGCCTAGTTTCTTTAATTGAACAAAAATATATTTTGATCACCGTCTGCAATGGAGTGCGCGTAGTGCACACAATTTTCCATGCAGTGCATTTCTTTAATGTCCCCCCTTTTCTTTTTGAACGGGTCAACTAAAAAAATTGAAATTTGGGATAATGAAATACTTTATTTTGAAGTGAAATTGACAGATGAAAGTTTCAAGATGGCGACTGGGCGCCATCTGGGGAAGCAATTTGACTTTTCCAGAGCTTTCGACTTAGTCAATCATATGCTTTTATGTAGTAAGTTAGAATCATATGGAGTTAAGGGGATACCGCTAAAATTATTTGAATTATATTTAAATGGCAGAAGTCAGGATCTGTATTGGGACCTTTATTGTTCAAAATATTTGAAGACTCCGGGGGGAAAACGACCTTAGTCCCATCAGACGGAATTTGAGAAAAATCAAATTCAAAGTTTCCCAACTAAAAACAATATGTCAGACTCATGAAAAAAATATGCAAACATCAGCATTTGATCAGAAAATATGTTTATTAACACTCGTACCAAGCAAAATAAGTTTTTGATGTGATTTTCCACAATCATTTCAAAAGATTCTCAGAAATATACGGACTGATGTCACTTTTCCCCGGTATTAGGCGTCAATCGGTGGATCATCAACGTATTCGTCCTCACTTTCTTCTGGTTGGTTGATGTATGTTAAACGTCTATAGAAGTCCTTCGCTTCTGGTCTGACAAGGAATGATGTAAGCACTTGTAAATCGTCCCACTTTGCCTTCTTGATGGGTATCTGGCCATGGTACAATTTGCTCAACATCACCGCGCTGTTTCTCTTTCTTGATGTGGTTTTTGTAAACTTTTTCGCTAATAACGGAGATTGTTGGCACATCCTGTGAATGTTGCCTTGTGGAAAATCTTACTGGGGTTTTCATTTCCGACTTTCAAAAGCAGTCCAATTCAGAAATTCAAAATTATTTTGTCCACAGTCGATTACTTGGAAAGTGTTCGGTTTTACGCGCCAGTCATCTGGCGTCTCTGTATATGTTTTTTGATTGATGAGACTCATGTTTCGATCGCATTCCTGGTAGGAATGCCCACGAATCGAAAATATAACTTTCACTGTTTCAAATCGTTTTTCTTGCACAACCATATAGTGTAAAAATCGTATAACAGTGAAGTTCTTGTTTTGCCCAGAACATGAGTCACAAAAAATTGCCAGCTCTCTAACCTCCATTGGCAAAATGTGGCAAAAGAAGTGGTACATCATTGAACACACGTCGTCAGCTCCTTTTCGAGCAATAGATTCGTCGTAAGTGTAGAATACGGCTTGCGAACTCGATAAAACATGGATGTTGAAGCTAATAAAATTCAGTTGACGTTTGTAGTATACGTCGTTCGTTGTTATGTTAGGTGTTGGTAGGTTTTTTTGGTAGTCCATTGTAATCGCTTCCATGTTTCTGGATTTCATACAGTGTTTACGATAGGATCTCTTCAGCTGATAGAAGCGCTCACATCTCCTCAGATGAAGTTCTTTTTCTCGTAGCTTAACGTCTAGCTCTTTCTGTGCCTTCTCTTTGACGGGACCATCCAGATTTGATTTCGATTTCTCAGTTAGAGAAAAAATGTCAGCCTTCAAAGTATCGCAGGTGCTGCATGTATCCTTGCGCGGATAACCTAATGAAATGTTGAAATTATTTTCAAATATGCAGCGGAACGATTCATACTGCATTTTATGATCGGGGTTTTGCTCAATATATATTCTGTGTAGCTTAGATATATTTAGTGTATCAGGTAAATATACTTTCCTCGAATCCTTCAATGAATAATGGGATTTACGGCCCTTCAGACTTTTGATGAAGTCAATGGCCTTTCCCTTGGTCTCATCGCTCAGTTTATGTGGGCGTATTTCATGTTTTCCGCGTTTTTCAGTTGGCGGTTTTCCAACACGAACAAGGGAATCTCTCACATACCTGACTCGTCGATCTGTAATTCCGTGCAAGGATATGAAAGCCTTCAAACAAACTGTTAGATCGCATATTTTTTCATCCTCACTAATGCTGAATGAAGCTGTATTAATTCGTGCCTCATCTTCATTCTTTCGTGGACGTCGACGCATGACTGGGAGAACAGTAATAAGACCAGCAAGGTAAGCATTTTGAGCATTGGTGTCCCTCAAATTGTTGAAATCGCGAATTATTCTTCGGCGTTCTGGCTCACAAATCAAAATGAAACAGTGAAATCGTGTACACCGGCAGTCAGGCTCAAGTTCGTGGGTGGTAGCTCGCAAGGTTTTCATTACATATCTAACCCTACCTGTTTTTTTCTTTTTTTTCGTTCCGCTGCTCAAAGGTCCTCTCTCTTCTTCACTGGACGCAGAAAAGTCACTGTCCATTGCACGTCGTTTTTCCCTTGCAGGGCGGATGTTCTTAAGCTTATTTCTATGGACTCAAGTCACTCTTGCCATTTTTCGTTTCAGTCATCTTATAGTACTTCCCAAATGCTACTAGATGGCGCCTCAAACTCATTTTGTTGACAAAGTAGACTGAAGTCGTTTTTCCCCTGTGCCCTTCATAATGATGAAGGCACTGAAACCAAATTCCAGAAGGTCAATACTGATAAAAGGTACAAAGGAATCAAACAGGAGTTTCCCTTTGAAAGAGTCCAATTTGGCCCACTCTGTACTATGTCTTTATTTTCGAACGCGCTGTTCAGTGGACGAGTTTTACAAAAACGTTTTGTTTACTCTCAAAATCAGCAATTCGCGTGGCAATGTTTCCGTTTTATTACACACCATGTTTCCCAATGTTTTTGTAGCGGTTGATTTTTCAATATTTCCGATGCAATAACATCAATTTAATGAGTCGAAATTGTTCCAGCTTGATTGAACACCGAAACTCATTTACCCAGCTATAAAAGCCGCAGTCGATTTTGCTTTTATTCGATAGGATTCCAAAAATATTTTTTCAAGGAACCACTTTCACAAAGGACAAAAATTTCTTGAATAAGGTAGAAAATGTGTTAAAATTATGACCTGAAAATAAATTTTGAATTGTTGTGGCGTAACAGAGGTCAGTTTTCCTTCTGGCGTGTGACATATGATATGCTCAGATTTTATTTTTTTGCTCTACCGCCTCCATTTTCAATAATATCAAAAAATAACAAAGACACTTTTTGCTTTATTTCATGTGCTTTATAATCTGGGTGAACTCATGCAACTCATTCAATGCAACGTTTCTTTCATTGAATTCGTGTTAGGAATCACACGTTAAAAGGTAAGATCTCGTTAGTCCTTAGCTCGCACAAGTTTCTCAACTTCAGAGAGTTGTCATTCGTAGGGGGGGGCCGGTGATTAACGGAAAAACAGATTTTGAACAGATTTTAAACAGAAAACAGAATATACAGTGTCACACATAAAGTCCGCATCAAATGGAATTTTTTTTGTTCATCTCTTCAAGCAACTTTTGATACCTCCATTATGTTGTGCTTTAAAAATGATGCCAAATGACTTGCATATGACGGATCAAGTTATATTTTCTTCCCTGTCAAATTTGACATTTTTTCCAAAAAATGTTCAGAAAAGCAGTTATTGCTCGAAATTTCGAAAATCGGTAAAGTGAAAAGATGTTTGTTTTTTTCATTTTTCACCCATATACAAATTTTTAGTTCTCTAGTACAAATTTAGTTTTTTTACAGTTTTTCGAAAATTTGACATTTGCCGATTTCTCAAATTTAGCCAAACCCCAACAAAGTTAGTACTTTATCTTTCCAACACATTTTTATTACCAATTGCAATTCTGAATACAACTTATTTCGCAAAAATTTTAAACACCACAAAAAATTATGCCAAAAATGATGCATCATTTGGCATCATTTTTAAAGCACACACTAATGGAGATATTAAAAGTTGTTTGAAGAGATGAACAAAAAAAATCCCATTTGATGCGTACTTTATGGTATGACAATTTTTGTCATCAAATTGCTCTACTTTCTGAAACGGGTTGAGCTATATATTGTCACCCCATATTAATATAACTTCATTGAGTCACCTGTTAATGTCACCAGGTGACGAAATGGTATTTTACATTCATAACAAACTTGGAAATTTAATTTTAAGTGGAAAAAACATCAGGAATTGTCTAAGAGAATTTGATAATTTTTTATTAATTTTTTTATTAACATCTCAAATTGATTTGGAAAAAACTATCTTTTTAATCTGATTCCTTTGAGATTTTGCCCCTCAAATAATATAAACCTTTTTGTGGGGAAAAACTTTTTGGCATTCTATTAATGCATCTTGATACAAAACATTGTGGGAATCTTCCAAAGAAAGGAAGGAAGCAATTAATTTCAAAAGAAGTAACTCTATCCATATATGTGTAGATCATGCACAGAAGTAACTTTCAGACACAAATTTGAAGAAGAAACCCTTACTTTCATATAAAAATTGAATTATACGAAAGAACATTTCTTTCACTTACATGGAACACTGTCATCCTCAGTGGTAGACATCGATGTTACGCCATAAGACACTTGCCTTCAGTACCAAAAATTAGTCACTTCTAACAATATAACCCTTTCAATTCAGTAAAAACTTGTTTCACAAATGATTATTCCATTATAATCAAATGAATCAATATCCTTTCAACCGAATTTTTTACTTCACTTGAAAGGTCAACAGGAGTTATTGAGTTATCATTGTCATTAGTTAAATGTAATTACTCAGATCCCCAGATATTTTTAGGAGTTATGAAAAACAATATATAAAAATGGTTTTTATTGAGGCGGCGCGGCCATTTATGCGTCGCATTCGAAAATTTGCGATTGAATGGTTTTAAACAAAAAACATATGTTTACGTACACATAGATACTCTTGACATAATACGTCAGCGTGGCGCTGCAATCTCAACGGTAGAAAGCCAAACCTCACAAGTCTTTAACCTAGATTTTCAACTTTCAGTTAAAAATTGATTTAATAATTGTTTTTTAGATAAATCAATCAGTAAAATAAAAATATAATTTTTCCCCATTTTCTACAATTAACTTTCATCTTGGATTATTTTTAAATTAATATTTAGCGTTTAGAGAATAGGTTACAGTAAATTGATGGAAGTAGCTGTATACTACGGGTAGGAAATCATCATGAAAAACGAGAAATCAAATTTGTATTTCTAATTTATGTTTCTAACGTTTTAACTGCAGTTTCGTTTTATAAGAACATTTTCAAACTAATACAATAACTGTATTGTTAATTGTATTAGAGAATGAGCAATAAGACTTTCTATATATTTTTACCACATTTAGTTGTAACCCAAGATTATGTACATACAGGATTTCTTATTTTTCCGATTTTGTTAGACACATCACGTGATCTCGTGACGTAACAGTGGTGACTCTGGATTGATTCGGTAATGCACTTTTTAATTAAAATAAACAAATCTCATGTAAATCCCTTATTGAAATATTATTTTTACATAGAATTAAATACTTAATATAAATGGATTAACACTAAGTAAAAATTTTTCTTTTGTGGATGATAGGGCGAGTTATTTTGCCCTTTTTAAAAGTAAGAGGTTTCATTAGTGGTGTACGCCGTTTTCAGTTTGAAGCCCAAAACTAAGCTAATAATACCAAAAAATGTAATGTCTTAAAAACATATTGAAAAAAAGTCTACTCCTTTTTTTTTCTCATCAACCAATATGACCAATATGAACGTACCCACTACTGACCAATCCGAATTTAACGGTGTTTAAATATTATTTTAGTTTTATAATTGTATCTACCCTGTAATGAAACTGTGTACATATAATCTCGCATCCCGCTTATCAAAATTTTTCATCAATTTCAATGCTTGTTTTCTGTAAAAATTATTCTGATTTAATTAATTTCTGCAGCCCGCTTTATTGGTTCGATTCATTTCGTAACTTTTGTATTACTTGTATTCCATTCGTAATTTCACCCAGAGTAATATACGATTTGAAAGTTATAAACAATTCAATTCAACAAAAAAGAAGGATTTCGTTTTTGCGAATATCTCAAAAAATATTGCATATATTCAAAATTTGGAAAAATATGTCTCAGAATGTCTCCTGAAAAAAAAATTCTACCTTACAGATGTGTGGCACCATAATTTACAATTGAACGCGTTTGGTTCGCACACGCGTTGCTATATTCCAGCAATTCAAATTTTTTTTGAAATATTATGACTAGTGGGGAAGACAAAATTGAAAACTGGCTGGATTGTTAAAAAAATAATAATATTATGAGGCTACATGAATATATGTTCTAATATTGTTTTGTATTGTATGTAACAACGCCTTCGTTCAACTATTGGTTTCTGTCAGTAAATATCGAGAAACCACATTATTTCAGAACTATCACTGCGCTTCTCACGTATTCTGATAATATAAATTGAATGTTTTGATAGTTTTTTTTTTATGAAGAATCACTTTTAAACACAATTGATTTTTTGAAATAATAAAAAAAATTAAAATAACTTACATAGTCACCATGTCTGTTCGAAAATTTCAATGTTTTTATATATCTAAACCTACAATTGTAAAAAAATATTAATTAAAAAAAAGCATAGTTTTGCGTAAATTTGCGATACATTTTTTTCTTTAGATTATTATTTATCCAGCAAGTTCTTAATTTTCTCAATCCTCAATATTCATATTTGAAGGATTAAATATTTTTTGAAGCGGTTGGGAGACACATTTTTGAATTGAGCAACACCATTTTACTCGTCTTTTCACTTCTCAATTGAAATTATCAATAATGATGCTGCATTACCAGAGAGTTTTAGTCAAAAAATGTTTACTTTTTTTGAGGATATTCTTCAAATTTTGAATATCTGCAATAGTTTTTGCAGAACCCCTCTGTATCTGTAGGGAGGGTGAGTGTAAGCCAACGCACTGAGGCCGCATGTGACCCATTGTACATCCTCCCGAAGAATTGTCCTCCTAGGTCATCGTCTATCCTGTCCT
Organism: Leptinotarsa texana; assembly: GCA_015342105.1. Lineage (NCBI taxonomy): Eukaryota > Metazoa > Arthropoda > Insecta > Coleoptera > Chrysomelidae > Leptinotarsa > Leptinotarsa texana. The sequence continues at coordinate 2,453 of WOGN01009510.1, read as the reverse complement.
TTCCAGGAAGGTGGATAGGTCGCTGGGGGACATCCTCTTTATATCAGCAGCTGTAAGCCAAGACACGCCGAACGCACACTCTCTTATTGACGATAACTCTCGGCACTCGCACAGGACATGCCTGATAGTCTCATATTCCTGTTCACACATCCTGCATACAGGTGTGTCCTCTAGCCCCATATTATAGAGGTGTTTCCTTAGTTGACAGTGGCCAATCAGAAATCCTACTGTAAGGCGTAGATTTTTTCTTGTCATCGCCAGATATTTCTTCGATGCCAGCTTCCCAGGGTCGCCCAAGGTGATCTTGGCAAGAGTACATCCTTTGATTTTATTTCATCTCTTTAAGGACTGAGCATGGCATGACTAGTTCCGCAATTGTCGAAGTCATCAGGCCGTGGGTGCCACTGGGTCCTAGAATTCTCAGTCCAGCCACTTCCTTGGCTAAAGAGTCGCCAATGTTTACTTCTGTCGTGGCCTTTAACCCACCGCAGGAAAATGTTATTACCTACCGAGGCTTTGGCTAAATCTTGGTGGCACTCTAGTACTAGCCCTGAGGTAACACGCTGTCTGTTCGAAGCTAATAGTGCTTGTCTGCTATCAGTGCAGATTGTTATGTTTTTGCCAGAAATTCCTTTCTTGGTTATTTCTTTTGTGGCCAGTTCTATTTGGACCACGCTGGTATTTCTTCCCATTCCCCACTTAATCCTTAGGCTTAGTGATCTGGAGTGTACATCAGATCCTGAGCCTTCTTTGGTTTTTGAGCTGTCTGTAAATATGTGTATTGTATTTGTAGTATCTGACTCTATTTTCTGCTTAATTTGTATTTTATAGGGTTTATTAAACACAAACCTGGGTTCAATTGCATCACTTGTTGCCTGCAGCAGAGGTTGCGCAGTAAGCGCTTCCCGCTATAGGTCCAGTCTCAATTGACCCATTCCTACTTCGAGGTTTACACCAGCCGTGCGCAATCGTACCGTGACCATTAACGCAACCTCCTCAATGTTCTCATGGCTCCTTTGATGTTTAAACAAGCCAGTCGCTGTATTTGCTTGTAGAATTTTCGGCCCCTATGCAATGTCTCCATACGTTAACATAGGTCTTATTATTGCAGTGTAGATCCAGGTAACTACACGGGGTGAAAGACCCCATGCGCGTCCCACTGTCCTCTAACATTGCTCATAATCCACGTATGCTCTTTTTGCTTTACTCTGTAGATGAGAGTTCCATGTTAGCTTCTTGTCGAGGATAGTACCAAGGTATTTCACCTCTTCAGAGAAGTTTGCAGAACCCCTTCTTTTTTCAACTAAATTGTTTATCAAAATATTCGTTTTCGGAACTTGGCTCAAGTCTTAAAGTATTCTCGGTGGGAGGTTGCGAAAACACACATGTAAACTCGACTATAAGGCAAAGGAAACGCGATACATTTTGCAATACTAGTTTCAGTGACTCATGCCAGGACTCTCGTCGGAGTGCCTCGGGATATATTTTCAAGGACACGAATTCTGTCAATCAAGATAGACCTTTCACAAAATACGATTATCAACGTTGTGCATGAAAACAGGACACGTGTTCTACTCACTGTTTTTGTTTGGAAGGAGCATGCAACGAGTGATGAAAATCTGCACTAGAGCTTCGTTTCAATCCAAATGCCATTTTTGTTATACAGGGACTGAAATAGATATATTTTTTGAAATTGATAGTAATAATGATTCAAATATTTATCATGTAAACGATATTTTTGTAGAGGACTCAATCCTTTATACTGTTTTTTTTTGTTAACAACCTTCCACAATCTGAAAAATGAAAGATAAATCAATAGGGAATCTGATGAGGTGTAGTGAAGAGCAAACTGAAAAATTCACCCCGAAAAGTTACTTCGTAATATAAACTACTGGAAAGTCCAATTCACCCGAAAAGTTACTTCGTAATATAAACTACTGGAAAGTCCAATTGTCATATTCTTAAGTTTTTCTACAAATTGAAAAAAATCAATTGAAAAAATTAAATATTGATACTTTGTTTTCTTAAGTGGTTAACATTTCGGAAAACATTCCTTTATTTCGGAAAATATTCCTTTTCCATATTAGAAACCTGTATTCACTTTAAAAACCTAGTCTCAAACTGTAATAGTTCTAATTTCTTTTGACTTGAAAAACCCATGAAACCAATATCTCGAAAAATGTGAGAATTGTAAATTTTTTATAAATAAATTCATTTATTGAAATTTATTTTATTAAAATGCATTGAATTTATTGGAGCCTCTGGAGACAGCCTACATTTTGTTTTATAAGAGAGAGGACATTGTTAGATTTAGATCTTCACATTATGTGGTGCTGCAGGTTTTTCCGGGTTTTCGTGCAGCTGAAAAAGCAAATGCGCCACTGGAATCAATGAAGTCGCCCCGGAGCGCCAATTAATTTTTATTGTTGTTTTTATTTTATTTTTATCGTTGT
>WOGN01009509.1:0-10791 GCA_015342105.1 Leptinotarsa texana | reverse complement strand
ATTCACCTATCACCAGTCCAGATACCACGAATATTCATTTTTGAATATTGTTTGTGGAATTCCGCTCATATTAGCTTTAATCTACTGGAGATTAATTTTTATCTCATATGAGAGACTTATGAAATTACCGTACATTGCTTGTAGTGGAGATATTCTTGGACAATAATTTTCCATTTCCCTATACCCAAGTTCATGAAAAGGGCAGTTTTGCAAAACCAATCGATTCGAACATCAATGTACCCAACAATATGAAAAAACCGTATTTCAATGTATTTTCTGATTCTAATTTTGTTAAGTTTCATGTCGATTTTATAAGCGGAAAAGAGATGAGCATTTGGAAAATCATATTTATAACGTATAATGCTACGATTGTTATGAAAGCAAGGGGAACTTTTCATCCCTTCATCCCTGGTTTTTGATATAAATAGTACTAGAATAATATATACAAAAATGAACATCCAATTTTTCACCAGGCCTTGGTCCTTCCAGATTAGCCACAACAATATAAATTTGTTATTTTTCAAATAATTGGAACATCAATTGCGGCTTACCATCTAGCCGGAATTTAGAAGTCTGCTGGAACTGCAGCATTGTCTGGCGAAAAATTAAAAGGAAAAAAATACCAAAATCATGGCAACAACTATCTGTTCCCTCCAGTAGCGGTTGAAACTTTTGGTGCTTATGGCTCGGATTCTCTGTTATTCATTCATAACTCGTAAGGAGGATAGGTCGAGCAACGAAAGATTACCGTTCTACCTCTTTTTTGATAGAAATAATTAGTATTGCTACGTGGTAATGCTTCATCTGTCCTTGGAACTATTCCTCCTTCACATAATTTTGATGAGATCATGCATTGCTCTCAATTCAGTACGGATTCAAAATCTTTTCCAGATATTGATCCACCTTCTTTTTTTTCAGTGCTTAGGGCAGTCTTTCTCCCGAAATAGATAGATAGATAGATAGATAGATTTTATTGAAGGTTTCAAATTGAACATATGAAAACTTAAAGAACTAAAAAATATGAGTTGGAGTCCTCGTGGTTCTGGTTACCTTTCAGTGGAAGAGCTTCATGAAGCAAGAGCCGAATTGATCCCTCTACGAAACCCTTCATCACTTGGAAGGAAACTTTAGCAGCTTGAAAAATGGTTCTGTTACAGATCCTATGAAACACGTTCTTCCTTACGAATCAATAGAAAGTTATCCTGAAAATCTTATGAAGAAAATTGAATTAGAAAGCACTTGCTACATGGATAGAATTTTACAAGTGTTGTTCATGACGAAGAATTTCGAAAACGAGGTTTTAACGATGAACGAGAACGAGAAGTTTCCTATTTATTCACCAAACTCTAACAATTGTTCAAGCAGTTGCAATTTCGTAAGAATGTATTATCTTACCCACCAAACGATTTCCTGGAGTCTTTGAAGTCCACTAGAACCTTGTTGGGATAACAAGAGGATTGCTTCGAATTCTTGGGATTCTTGTTGAATACTCTTCGTGAACAGAACAATAGCAGAATCAACACTCCTTTCCCCTCTGGATTGAATGATTCCGTACCTACAATCTTTCTCGTCTCGTGTTTATAGATTATTTGCTGGAAAAATCCTCACTTGCTTATTTGTATTAAATGTTCAAGAGGTAGCAAAAACATATGCGATTTTCTGTCACTTCAACCAGCGTCTCCTAACAAGACTGATAACCAGTCTATGTGAAGCTAATTGTCGAATAATCTAAAAATGGAACTTTCAACTAGTGATCATTAACTGTTTCGTCAAACATGCGCCAAATTAACTGGCTTTTATAAAAAATAAGTATAGCTGAGACACCAGTCAATCTGATAATGAAACTGATGATCTTCAAACATGACTCAACATGTGACGGAAGCACCAAATTCTTACGAAGGTTCGAAATAGATGAACACTTCAAGCTAGCAGACCACTAATATAATCTTCATGCAGTCATGTGGTTCTGGCGTTGAGTCTGATCATTTTTACGCATTGGTCAAAGACGAAACGGGCTGGTTCAAGTTTGACGATAGTCGTGTCACTAAATGTTCTGACGATGTCTTGAATTTATTGGAGCTTCTGGAGAAACCCTACATTTTGTTTTATGAAAAAAAAAGACATTGGCAGATCAAGATTTTCAGATGATGTGGTGCTGCAGGTTTTTCCTACAGCTAAAAATCTAAATACGCCTAAAAAAGTAAATGCGCCACTGGAATCAATGAAGTCGCCCTGGAGCGCTATTTCATGATTCGTTTTTCCTTTTTCATCAATATATAAAATTCAAAAATACTAATAGTAAAGTATTTCATCAATTTCAATACAGAAAGTTCATGTCAAGAAACAAAAGAAATTTCAATACTAGCATGATGGAACAAACCAATTTACAGTTTTGAACACTACGTATTGAAATCAAAAAAATATTTCTTGTGGATAATATAACCGAATTTTTTAAGTATTAAAGTTAAATGTTCGCTCAGTTAGATCATTCCTATGCTGAAACTTCTCAATACATCTTCTAAAATATTGGGAAACAAGTAGAAAAATTCCCCCGTTATTTGAAATAATATATTTGTTATGAAATATTACTGAAGTTTTTTTCAAACACCAAACCGTTATTTCAACACTTCGACACGTGTTTCGATCACCAAGTGACCATCTTCAAGAGGAAGGTTAAACTGCTTGATCTTTCTCTTGAAGACGATCACTTGGTGATCGAAACAAGTGTCGAGGTGTTTGAATAACGGTTTGGTGTTCGGAAAGAACTCCATTATTATTCATTACTACACCAAAGGTTTGAATCAGTACATCATAAATATATTTGTTATTCACAAAATAACGATATTTATGAAAGTTTTGAAAATAATTGAAGTAGCATTGATTCAAAAACCCCCTACATTGTCTAACGGTAAAAATTCAATACAACAGTTAACAAACTAAGCAGACCAACGTGGTGGCCTTCAAACTTTTGTACAAATTTATCTCTATTTGTTAGTCTTGTCTAACGGTTAATCCTAAGCTGGCGTAAGATTCGACTTCGGAGGGTTGACAATTTGTAAACGGAAAAACAGATTTCAACTTTCTGATTATGAATGACTCGTTACTTAATGAAAATTATTAACACTATCCATTATAATGAGTAAATAATTTGCACAAATATTTTTCATTTTTGTACGCGTTTACCTAACACCGTAGCTTCCTCGACAGAGACACAGATTTCAACTATGAGAGCGTAGCCTTCAAATATCTAATAAGCCGAAGCCTTTGGCTGATGCGTCATAGTCGTTGATCAATTTAATTAGTTCGGATTTTCGTTGTCTGATATGAATCGGAATCTATAAAAGAAAAAATAAAATTAGAATTAATAGCTAAAATATCAGTTATATCAGGCAATGAAACATTAAATGAAAATACAATTAAAAAAATGAAATGACCACAGAGCAAAAAAAGAAATGAAAGAATAAAAGTGAAAATAAGCTGAAATTGTAAAACAAATGGAAAAAGACGTTTTGATTGTTGGTATCTACAATCGTCTTCGGGTGATAACAATGCGGGTGATAACTTTGAGAGATTTGTGAATCATTCAAGCACTTTCATCTATCCCCTTTTTACTCTCCCCGCTTCACCAGTTTAGCAGGAGTTTTTTGCTTGATTAAGGTTTCTTCTACGCTAGATTGGACGTTATTGGACAACATATATACAGCTTCCTTGAACTTCCTCTTGAACCAGTACTACTTGGTTTGAGAGCTAAGTATTACTTGATGTTATGTTCATAAATCCATACATGCTCTGTTATTTCCGAATTGCTGATTTCTCCCCGTTGTGTATTTATCTTGTGTTTGGCAATGCGAACTTTCAATGATCACTTAGTTTTACCTTTCACTGTTTTATGATTTACCGCATTCACAGGGTATTCAGTAAATGCAATTCTTGGAATAGCAGTCCGAGATTCGTGGTCTGGTTTTCGTGAGAGGCTGCTACAGATAGTGTTTCCGGATCTGATGTACTTGGATCCAACTCCTCTTATCTTTTCCGACAATTCTCTGACTTAGGAAAGGGCAAGAACTGATTGTGACGGATTCTCTTCCATGCGAGGCTTCTAGCCAAAGTTTGTTCCACCGTCACTTTGTAGTAACCATTTCGTTGAAGATATTTTCTGATGATGCCTAGTTCCTTCTGGAGATCTTCCTTCGTATTACAGAGCCCGAATACACGATCCACTAGTAACTAGAGTCTTGATGACTCCTATTTTGGTAGATTCTGATACTGTTTCGTGTGAGAGTAGGTTTTCAGTATACAGATGTTTCCTACTTAGTGTCGCTCCTTTTCACGAATACGTCTAAGAATAGCAATTTGTTATGGATTCCATTGTGAAGGTGATAAAAGGTTTCAGGCTGTTGATGTGCTTCAAAAACGTATCTAGTTTCTATCAAAATTTTAATGCTTCACCTTGGAATGATTTGGGTGAAACTGGTGAGACTTTTTCTGTTGAAACGAGTGGTCCGGTTTGTCTTCCCACTTGCCTTTGTCCAATATATCATATATGGTTTCAAGTCCCGTGTATTTCATGTCACTCTAGAGGGTATTCAAATTTTTGTGCTATAGCTCTGGAGAGAATGGATCAAAAATAGGTTTTTTCGTTGACCAGCTTTGTCTCCTTAGGAACGACAACCCTCATAAATGCGACCTGATGATAATCGAGGTCTCACTAGTATAATAATAATAATATAAATGGTTCAAGTTTACAATCGACTATTACGTCTGAGCTTTTGATTGTTTCGAAAATTGGAAACTCAGTTTCATTTAGATTTGGGGCTTTCAGTAAAATATCTCATTTTGAGCTTATTATTCACACTCCTACCAGACTTTCTGATCTGTAACTTTAGTTAGGTTAGATCCAAAGTAGGTACCGCAACCCTCGAGGATTTATTGTGTCTCACACCTATGCATACTCGACCAAATAAACTCAGCTTCTTAAGAAGAATCAGCTTCGTTAACGAAGCTGATTCTTCGTTAACGAAGCTGATTAGTTTGTATGGTGAGTGGTCTTTCAGGTCAGATAGAAAGAGTACAGCTCTGCCGAACTCTAAATACCTGATTCGGTCCCCAGCGTGGCAGGCACAAAGTATATGCTCTGCTGGTTCATCATTTTCCAAACAGAGGCGGCACACACTGTCTTCCGACAGTCCGGAGTCTGCATGTAATGATTCAAATGACAGTGACCTGTAAGAAGACCTGTTAGACAACGTACAGTAGTCCAACAACTGTTTGGTATCAAGCTTCGAAGGGTGAATGACCGCCTTGGAGTGAGCCAATTCTGAAAGATTCTGCCAGGCCATTATTGCCTAGAAGGCAATGAGGCTGCTGACTGCCAGTATGGAACTATAGTCCATATTCAAACATGAAAGTTTCATGTTATGAAAAACTATTCCTATTCCTAGCAATAAAAGTAAGTTTGCTTTTCTATCATTCTAATATCAGTTTCCATAGGTCTCAACTTCAACCCTTCTCGTAATTTTTGTTAGTCCTCAGAACTAATATAGTTTCATAATCTTTCTTTGGGATTTCCGTATCAGCAGTAAAGTAAGTTCAACCAATTATATATTCCTCCTTTTTGCGATAATATTCGCATTTGCATTTTGTTATTATTTATGATCCATTGTTCCATAATAAAATAAAACAAATATTTTCACGTGATGTATGCATTACGAATTCTGATAAATAGCTTTAGCATGTTCAGCTGTTATACTCGTATGTGGCATGAGGTATTTCATTTTCCTTGTCGAGTGAAATATACACATCGTCATAGACCAGTGAATATGCCTCTATTACTGGTACGGCAAAAAACTGTAGTAAAACATATTATGGTTGTTAGAATTATATAAGTAGACTATTCAAAAAATGAGACAATTGTTTTCGTTGTGAACAACATACTAAAAACTAATTCTTCACTCTAAGTTCTATATTCAACACTTAATCACCATTATATTCTCATTCACTCAACAAAATCTGATGACTTATAGTGTATAATGCTTCAACCAGATCCACAAAAACAAAGATATTTTCTCATGTACCTTCTTATATACGTTCAACACTTGAAAAATATTCAACCGGTAAGTCAACTCCCACTACTTTCAGTCACAAATTCACAAAGTTCTCGCTGACCTCGAAAGGAAGTGCGGAGCCAATTTCGTTCTTTTACCATACGCGTGCGCTCATATGAAAACGAAATTTAAGGATACTATAGAAGATTTTGTGGTAAGTTACTTATTCTATATAGCGATTTCACCAGCTCTTCAAGAGCCCAATCCTCAGAACATGCGGTCCACACATGTTGATATCGCCGTCCGGCCAGTCCGAGCATTTGTTGACCATTTAGAAAAATGTCCACCGCAGTTTCCAATGTGTTTTTTTGTTTTGTTCCATTTTCTTTCTATCTTGTCTTGAATAAATTTTTCTACAATGGTGATGTATATAGTATAATGTGTTGCAAAGAAGTACTCATATAAGAAAACAAGACTTGAAGTTGAAGGGATGGTCAAATCTAATAATGAGGTGTCGTCAATCCCAGAGGTTCCTCAAATTGAAAATGGTAAAACAGTAAAAGATATTGTTCAATAACATAATCAATATAAACGTTTTAGGAATCAGACTTTTAAAGGTATATTTCGACTCCTGAGAGTTATCCTTCGTAGAGGTGTGACAACTGGTTAACGGAAAAATAGATTTTATACAGATTTTTTTAAACAGACATTATCATACCTATATCAGTACTTGACTTTGATGTCCAGATAAATATCGTTACTACAGCATTCTCGTCGAAGTTTTTTCTTATGGCCCCCTATTATCACATCATTTTCAGAATGATTGCCACATAAACGATAACTGCTTTTGTACAGTGTTTCCAAATTGTTAAGCAAATCAGGTCTGCAGTATGCTTCCAGCCATATTTTTGCCCTAGATTAAAAATCTTACAGATTGAACAACTTATCAGGTACTTACTTACTTTTTAGGGTTTTTCGAGAATCTATAAAATTTCTCACTACAATTGTAGGCCTTGTTTATGCAATCATGATGCAGCAAACATTTCTTGAATTCTTCAATAATATATTTTGCAATGTCATTTTCCAATTACTTAATAATAAAACAAACAAAAATCACAAACTACAAAAACTAAAAACAATAATAACAACAGCAAATAAACTCAACACAATATCAATTTCCTACTGTTTATTATTAACTTATTCGATGCCCGTATCACCGTCGAATCTATCGTTACTACAGCACTGAACGCGTTGGATGAGAATCTCATCCTGAGAGCGGTTGAAAGTCCCCGGCTACTCGGGCAAAGCACGTAGTAAGAGAGTCTACTGGTTGTATTACTCTACTGTCAACCACATTCAAACAAATCCTACTGTGGTTTCAACATAACATCTTTATTATTTAAAACATCTTTCAGCTATATCCTCTAAACATATCATTCGAAAAAAATATTTCTTTAATGTGAAGCACTTTTCCTAGTCACCAGAAATGCAATACTTTTCTCGATAAGTAGTTTCATCAACCAAGTTGACGTCTTCAGGAGGTGAAGGTGAAACGCGCCTCCAGGAGAGTATTGATTTCTAGTGATTGAGAGATATCCAGAGAGGGTTCTGTTTTAACATATATTGAATAATTTATCATTTACATAAATACTGAATTCATGTAATTTCAAAATTTTCTCCAAAACTTTTGCTACAGCTGAAATTATCAATAACATAGTTGGAGACAATAAACTTTTTTGAGTCAAAAAATAGATTTGATATATCCCAGCTTCAAAGCTGAAGGAAATATTCCTTTCAAACGTTATTGAACATATTGCACACAGTTTATCATTTTATTCGGTCCCGATGAAGCGAAAGATTAAAATAAATGTTTTATGATTTCGTGACAAATATTGATGCACAATCCATACCTATTTCACTAAAAACATTGATTGAAATAATTTGATGGGATATGGTAACTTCAGAGCCATTGTGGTCAAAGATTTTATTTATTGATGGATAATTCATTGGCGTAATGTTCAATTCAATTTATTTACTCACTGTTCTCAAAATATCCGTGAGAGTTTACAAAAATAGTTGACAAATAATAAATATCTTATATCAGTTCTGAATTGCCGATTGTATGGTATGATATCATGTTTATTGTATATAAGTATTCGAAAAAGATGGAGGTCAACATATTTCCAGAAAAAACTCTATATAAGTCATAAGTCATCTGTTTATGATCATGTTGTTTTGCTGAACACATTCAATTAAAAAACAGTGTACGTCTCGGGATGCACGAGATAATATAATCGTTTATCCGAAATAAAGCCTGCAGCGCTGTGTATTAGAGTGAGGAGAAGAAAAGCCAGACGTACTGGAGCCATTATGCGTTACGTAACCAACCCATAAGAAGTTATCACTTCATAAACTGAAAAATTCAGACGATGAAATAATGACTGTCCAATTTTCACATCATGAAACACTTCAAAAGAATCAAAGTGTATATCCCGAGTTGGAATATGTGCAAACTTCAGAATTTCCAAAATTACGATCCAATATCGTAGGAAAGACTAATTTTTCTTGAATTATTTCAGATGAAAAAGATACTTCATTGAAAAATCTATTTTTCAAGATTTATGTGTCAAAGATTACTTCAATTGATTCACTTGGTCTAGTGCATATAACCGCAGTAAAGTCTCCAATTGCTTCAGAGTCTGGTCTAATGCATATAACGGCAGTAAAGTCTCCAAGTGCTTTACAGTCTGGTCTAGTGCATATAACCGCAGTAAAGTCTCCAAGTGCTTCATAGACTGGTCTAGGGCATGTAATGGCAGTAAAATCTCTAAGTGCTTCATAGACTGGTCTAGTGCATTTAACCGCAATAAAGTCTCCAAGTGCTTCATAGACTAGTCTAGTACATTTAACCACAGTTAAGTCTCCAAGTGCTTCAAAGACTGGTATATCGCATTTACCCGCAGTAAAAGTCTCCACTTCAAGAGAATCAAAGGGTATATCCCGAGTTGAAATATATTCAAACTCCATAATTTCCAAAATCTTGCAATCCAAGATTACGATCTTGGTTTGTTTCAGATGAAAAAAATATATAATTTAAAAATCTATTTTCCGGATGTATGTGTCAAACTTTACTTTAATTGATTTACCTGGTCTAGGGCATATAACCGCAGTAAAGTCTTAGAGTTCTTTATAGACTGGTCTAGTGCATTTAACTGCAATAAAGTCTCCAAGTGCTTCATAGACTGGTCTAGTGCATTTAACCGCAGTAAAGTCTCCAATTGCTACAAAGATTTGTCTAGTTCATTTACCCGCAGTAAAATCTCCAAGTGCTTCATAGACCGGTCTGGTGTATTCAACCATAGTAAAGTCTCCAAGTGTTTTATAGACTGGTCTAGTGCATTTACCAGCAGTAATAGTCTCCAAGTGCTTCATAGACTGGTCTAGTGCATTTAACCGCAGTAAAGTCTCCAAGTACTTCAAAGACTGGTCTAGTACATTTACCCGTAGTAAAATCTCGCAGTGCTTCATAGACTGGTCTGGTGTATTTAACAATAGTAAAGTCTCCAAGTGCTTTATAGACTGGTCTATAGTGCATTTACCTGCAGTAAAAGTCTTCAAGTGCTTCATAGATTTCAAACATTTTTCACCGTTCTGATGCATCGTGGAGAATAATCCTTTTTATTTTGAACTCGTCAACAGATTGTGAAATAATCAGTCCATTTCCTGAAATATCTCAAATATACCTGGTCTATAACATGTGGCAGAGATATTTCATTTTTCCTGCTGGGTAATATGCTCATGCGGTTTACATGGCACTCGCGATTGCGTGCACCAGCCTTTCAACATTCTTTGTTGACTTTGATATTTCAATCTACTCGCAAGCCGGGAAGATATATCGAAAAATGTGAGGTTTGTTTCCGTCTTTGATGTCGTAAATGAAAATTCGATTTTTATCCGTTGATAAGTTTTGTATGAAATAACATGCGTTTCACCTGAGGAATCAAGTGACAAATTGAAGTGTTGCAAATAAATGTGTTGCCACGAAAATTCGTGAATTCGGATGAAAAGAAAATAAACTCAAGAGAAATATTTGTACTGAAGATAATTAAAATCAAATACTGTATCATAAAAATATATATTCAGATCATGTCAGTTATTTTATGCACTTCATTTTTGTTTTCGCCAGTTCATATAAAATGTATTTCCAGACGTCAGATTAACAGTCAACATCGCGACGATATCGGTAATAGCATAATCTTATCGATTTAATGGATCGAAGGCGTGATTAGTCAATCAATTTCTGTTGTAGTTGTTGGGTCTCTTTCGCTTGTGTTTTGTAAAACATCCTTTGAATTATTAACTTAGGTTTTTCCAAAGTAGGTTGTACCACATAGCATGTTAGATTATTCACAATTATATCGGAATAGCTTATGTTCCAGCAATTTTTGTTGAATTGTAAGATCGACAGGGTCTTTTTGCATTTTTGTACACAGGTAGACAAAACATCAATAATGGTTGAGAAATATGGCACCCGATACAAGCAAGATGTATGTATCTGTTTCTGTATCTGTAGAATGGGGAGGGGGAGTGTAAGCCCACACACTTAGGCCACATGTGACCCATTGTACATCCTCCCGAGGAGTTGTCCTCCTAGGTCATCGTTCATCCAGTCCTTACCAGGAAGGTGGACAGGTCACTGGGAGACATCTCCTTTATATCGGCAGGTGTAGGCAAAGACACGCCCAAC
>WOGN01009508.1:0-10791 GCA_015342105.1 Leptinotarsa texana | reverse complement strand
TATTTATGGGTAGTTCGAGTACTTTCACTTATCTCCACTTTCCAGTTTTCCGCTCCACTGGTTCAGTGGCGGGAATTGGCCATTTTTCGTTTGATGATGGGTTTCCATATGTTGCGTATCTCTACGCTAGCTTGGCTGAATACGTTGTTGGGCAGCATGTAAGCGGCTTCTTTGAATATTCTCCTAAACCAATGTTCCTCTCTGTCTATGATCTCAGCTGGGACCACTCGATATTGTGTTGATGGATCCAAATATGGTGTGTTATTCCTGATTTGCTGGTTTCCCCTCTCTGGGTGTGTTTCTTGTGTTCGGCAATGCGCACATTTAATAGCCTCTTAGTTTCACCTATAGAGGATTTTACACACTCACAGGGTATTCGATAAATGCAATTCTTGGAATCGCAGTCCGCGTTTGGTGGCCTGGTTTTTATGAGGCTGCTACGGATAGTGTTACCAGATCTGAAGCAGGTTCTGATGTTATACTTGGAACCGATTCATCTTATCCTCTCCGATAATCCTCTGATGTAAGGAAGTGCAAGCACTGGTTGTGACGGCATTTTTTCCTTGCGAGGCTCCTGCTGTCTTTTAGCCAAAGTCTTTTCTACCATCGCTTTGGAGTAGCCATTCCGTTGAAGATCATTATTGATGATGTCTAATTCCTTCTCGAGACCTTCCTTCGTATTACAGAGCCCGAAAGCACCGTCTAATAGAGCCTTGATGATTCCTCTTTTAGTTGATCGATGGTGGTTGGATTCGTAGTTTAGATACTGTCCCGTGTGAGTGGGTTTTCGGTATACAGATGTTTCCCACTTAGTGTCGGTCCTCTTCGCCAAAACGTCTAAGAATGGCAATTCGTTGTGGATTTCCATCTCCACTGTGAAAGTGATGAAAGGTCTCATGCTGTTGATGTGTTTCAGGAAAACATCTAGTTCAGTATTTTCATGGTTCCATATTATGAAAGCGTCGTCTACATATCTCAACCAGACTCGAGGTTTTTGTGGGCTTCTTTAATGGCCAGAGTTTCATTATCCACACAAGTGGGGGGGGCTTGCTGTGGTGCGGTGTTAGCGATGATGTTTCCTTGTCCGAAAAATAGACTTGGTGCTTCTTCAAAATCTGGTACAACTTCCTTTCAATTGATGCAGTAGGGTCCCGTAAGATCTTTGTGTATCGCCTCTTCTGAAGAACCTCTTCGATCTTCTGTTCGTAGAAAACAGTATCCACCACCACAGTAGCGTTTCCTTTATCTGCATGTAGGATATTGATTGTGTTGTCTCTACGTAGGCCGTTCAGAGCTCTACGTTCTTCATTGCTGATATTAGATGTTGGAACTGGTTCTCGATCTAGCTGTTCTCTGATTTTCCATCTGAATTATTCTACCTCTGTCTGGTCAATAAGGGAACTCGCGGATTCCACTGCCGTAATTATCTTCAAAGTGGGCACAGATGTTGGCGCAATGGCGAAATTTAGGCCTTTCCTCAACAAGGATTCCTCTACTCCCGTGAACGGGCGGGAACTCATGTTGATGACGTTGGCGGCTTCATAGTTATCCTGTTTTCGGTCTGTGTTTGGGCATTATTTCCTCACTATTGTTATTGTTATTTTTCAGCTATTTATTTTTAATTCTTCTCTTTCAGTTGTTTCGGGGATTTCAAATCATTTTACATATTAGACAATGGAAGTCCGAACTAGTGAAATTCGAGAAGGAATAACTTTCCTGAAAACAAAATAAAAGATAAATTATATATGTGAAAACAAAAGTCGAGTTTCTTAAACAATTTCGTTCATGTTTTGATGTCAAAACCAGAAGAAAAAATACTTCAATTACTACGGAAGATACGGGGGTGTTTCCATGAGAAGTGAAACAAATTCGGATTTTTCAGGACTGAATTTTTTTCAGAAAAAAAGTGTAATTGTAGTAAGTTGGTAGTCCTGATCACGAATTTGAAGGAATTTTGAGCCTATTTTGCCCCCTAATATGTTTTACCATAAAAATGGGGTGTTCCATCGCGAGAGGCGTACAGTGTATCACTTTGGCCAACCCCATTCAGGTGGTAGGTGCATTTTGAGCAATTCCATCAATCCAGAGAGTTTTATCGTTCTACCTCGAATATTACCGAAGATACGGGGGTGTTTCCATGAGAATTGAGATTATTGCCACGCAGTTATTCACATTTTGTCTAAATAGTACTTATCTATTTATTTTTTGATTTTCATGGAATTATTTTCCAGCAGCTTGATCTCATATATATATAGTTATTGTGATTCTTAGAAAATCAGAAATGATTATTGAATAACGAAATTGGTTAGACCTCTAAGTATAGTATCAAAGGGGGACTGTTGGAAGGTTGGTTGCACTATATCGTTTACTTGAACTATACCAGTTAAGTTTGATTATTGCACAGTATAGTCAATTATTGTGAAACCTACGGGAGAAACGTAACATTATTTTCTTTTTTATTTTTTTCATCACAAACAAGTACGAATCAATCGCAAACAAGGCCGATCACAGAGAGTCAAACTGGATGATTACTCATGGTCATCCCTGAAAAAAAAACAATCTCAGGTGTACCGCAGGGAAGTATTTTAGGACCCTTGATGTTTTCAGTGTTTATTTTTTATTACCCCTCTTTCTTATCACATCTATACGTAGATAATATACAGTTATGTTTGTCTTGTGGCCAATATAAACACAGATTTGCACAAAACATTCCTATACTCGGAAAATCATGGACTGAAAATCAATCCAAATAAAACTTTGACCTTATGCATAGGGTCTCGAAGACAAATAATAGAAACTCAGTGTATCTTTAGGCTCACTCACTCTCGAAAACGCAGAGTTAGACAGTGCTAAAAATCTTGGCGTAACCATAGAGCTTTTTGTCTTTCCATGAACATTTGACAAACATTTTCAAAGTATCATTCTTCAAACTCAAATCGCTGTATAAATTCAAGTATCAGTTATCAGAAGAAATGAAACTCAGGTTAGTTAAAACTCATTTACCCCCATATCGAGTATTGTTGTTCGGTGTATTACAATTTTTTGCCGTAATATAATGAGCAGAAGTTACAACGTATATAAAATGCTTGCATGGGATTCGTATGCTGCATACCATGTGGTGAACATGTCATACCGTTTTTGTTAAAAATGAAGAAGCTGAATGTGAGGTACAGAGTCCAATATTTGATTATTTTTTTTAAGTTGCTTCAAACTAATACACCTAGTTATTTATATAGTTTATTAAGCAGGCATTCTGACATACATATGGTCAATTTGAGAATTAACTCATTCAACATACCCAGCCACCGTACTTCCAAATTTCAAGGATGTTTTTCTTATAGCCCCTTCTCATCTGAATGAAATTTTACCCCTTTTAAATCATAATATTCATCAATTTAAGAAAGAAATGAAATCACAGATGCTCGGTGCTAATTTAAAAAATTCAAAATTCAATTTATGGTATAGTGCAATGAAATTGTTAAATTGACCAAAATAATGTTGAGAATATTAAGAGTTATTAGCAACTATATGATCTTATTAATTTTTTTTCTCTTCTCTATCATTGTTGTGATAGTAAATAAGTATTTTTATAATTATTTTCTTGCACTCACTGAATACTTTTTGGGAGGGTTTCGTTTAATGTATAAATATATTTTTTATGCATAATAAACGATATTATTATTATTATGAGTTGAAACGTATTTACGAGGTATTATCACTTAGTAAACATTGAAGTACTAAACTAAAGTGATACGAATTTTTTAACAAATGAGACCTTGATTAGCACAAAACGTAGTTTTTCCCAAAAAGGATTAATTATATTGACGGGTGTGAAGTTATCCGCATCTACGAAGTAAACTAAGAAAAAATATCATGAATTACCATTTTTCATTAAAAAAACTATGTACACCCACCATTTTTCAATATGATACGCTTATTTACTGACTCAGTAACATGAAATGTAGACTTTGTACACATACCAAACTGAGTTTGGTATGTAGTTTTGTTTTCCAGGCCGTCTGAGGGGGTGGAAAAGGGGTGGAAACTTTGAAAAATCGTATCAACGAAAATTGAATGTGTACACCTACAAAAGTAGATATGTTATTCTTGAAGACTGATGCGACAAAATGAACTTAACGTCAGAGTTATCCAGGCCATCTGAAGGGGTGAAAACGAGGTGATAATTTTTTAAAAATCGTATAATCGAAAACTGAATGTGTACACCTATAAGATAGACAGAGGTCTGCGCGGTGCAAACCTACGACCTAACGAATATTTCGTTAGGTCGGAAACTAACTCCAGATGTATTGCTTTCGTCATGAAACAAACGAATAGACTGATGTAGCATTCAGAAAGTTTTGTACCGCGACCTTTCTTATTTTTGATCATGAGTGGTCCGGCATAATCTACTCCGCGAATGTAGAATGGCGGCTGAGGTTCCAATCTCTCACTTGGTAAGTTTCCCATAATGGGTTGTAACTACTAATGTCGGATTATTTCTAAAACATTTTATACATTGGCGCACAGTTTTTCTTGCGATAAAGCGGCCCAAGGTGGACCAGAAGATTTCTCTAATGGAATACAACAATTGTTGTGAACCGGCATGTAACAGTTTTTTATGCTCATCATTGAACAATAATTTTGTGAAGTGATGTTTGTGTGAGAGTATAATCGGAGACATATTGGAAAAGGGGAATTGGCTATTCTTCCTCCAACTCTGATGATTTTCTCCGAGTCAAGAAAAGGATTAAGAGAGATAGGATGTTACTTTCCGATTCAACCGGCATTTCAGTTTTCAATTTCTTAAATTCATTAGGAAATGATTCACGTTGCGCTAATTTAATGAGCTCATTACGTGCCGCCTTGAGATTATTCAGAGTTATGGGTAGTGTTTGTTTTTCACGTGTTCTGTTTGCATTGTTTACGAATTTAAGAATGTAAGGCATAAATGAATATTTTAAAATTTTTCTAAATCAATCATTTCAGTTTTGCTGCAATATGAAATGAATTCAGGAAGGTCTTTGATGTCATCTGGGCCTTTTCGAGGTCACTCATTTTTGCTTCGTATGAGCCAAGAAGGGCCATGCCACCAAAGCAAAAATGAGACTAACCTTGCCGTCGTCTTAACGAAGCTCGTTTTTTGCCATATTTCCGCTACGTGGTTCCCTACAAATACTTTTAGTTGTTTTGATGGCGCCAACCCAGCACTATGGTAGAGTCCGTCCAGAAAATGATCCTGTCAAATGTTATATCCAACGCATTCGAGACCTTTTTCACTAGCCTCGAGAGCATAAGCGCACCGTTCAACTTTAATCTAGGTATTGTAATACTGTGTAGTGGTGCCACTTTGGCCTTTGAGAACAACCAGTTAAAGTGGATGCCGTATCTTGATCAACTGATCTCATAAATATGCTAGTACCATAAGTACTTTGAGATGCGTTGCAAAAACCATGCATTTCTACTCGTTTCGTATTTTTGCAAAGAACGTGCCTATACATTTTTACATGATTTATAGAAGAAAGTTCTGCTTTGAATTCGTTTCAAAACAACTCAAGATTCATAGGGAGGCGCTCATCCCAGTGTAACTTTAGTTTTTCCATGATGATTTTCGATATTATCGTAACTGGGCGAGGTGGCCAAGTGTATCGAAAATTGTGAAAATGCAAGAGAGAATTGTTCGTTTAGTTGCATTTTAGTTATCTGTTATATTTATTTTGATTGCTAACCTATCTGTACGGGATAGCCAAGCTAAGCCCAAGGTTTTAGCATTTTCATTGATTCTAAAATCAACTACACTCAAATTATGTTGCTGATCACGAACGTAGGTATCCCAATACCTTCGGGTCTATAGATTAAAACTTTCGTAATTCAAAACAACCAGACTTTAGTACAGAAGACACATCTTTACAAAGACGGGCTGCTTCTTCGATTGAATTTCTTCCAGACAAAAAATCGTCTACATAGAGGTTTTTTCAGATGATATTTGCTGCCTGAGAGTAAGCTGATTCAGTTTCAGTGGCAAATTGAAAAAAGCACCGTATTGCTGAGAATGATGAAGCAGCTTCACCATAATATGTAACCGTGTTCAGTTCATACACCGAGATAGGATTATCGGGATTTCTTCGCCAATAGATTCTTTAGAGAGATCTTTATTCCGGATGTATGAGAACTTGACGATACATCTTTGCAATATCTCTGCATACCACGTAAGCATACTCGGGAAAACTCGAAACTAGAGTGTCATTCAATTTTCGATTATACGATTTTTCAAATGTGTATACCCCTTGGTGTTTACACGACATGGAAAATTCTGACATAATGTTTTTTGTCGATTAGATCATCAGGAATAACATATCTGAATATTGTGGATGTACGAATTCAATTTTTGATGATGATTTTTTAAAGTTTCCACCGCATATACATCTTCTCAGGCAGCCTGGAAAACTATGCCGTATACTTTCTTTGTTGATATGGTCAACATAAATAACATATATCCGTTTGGTAGGTGTACAAAGTCTAGTTTTCTGGTTAATAATTTTTTTTAATTTCCATCCTATTTTCCCCTTCAGATGAATACATTAGGCATAGATACATTAAGTTAGGTAAGGTATAAGTCGTTAAACGAAAAAATAATAACTTAATACTTTTTTCTCAGTCTACGTTTGATACTTTGGGTTCCATTCCACCACAACCTAACAATCCGTATTTTTTCTGTATGGTGATGCTTTGTGCTCAAGAAACATTACATATTTTTGACAGAGAATGTTGAGTCCAACTGAAATCAAGAAACTATCTGGATTATAATGCTCCCAAGCGTCTTTCGAAATTTCAGTTGCAGCAACCTCTTTAATCATGACTCCGGCCGTGAAAGCCTATGTTATTTTACATTGAAATGAAAATCTGCAAATATAACCGCGACTTTTGGTACAATAACTCTTGCTCTTTATAAAAATGTAGGTTTTTATAAAAGTCAAAAAAATTAAATAATTCAAAAACCGCGAGGAATCGAAACGTACTTTATATGAACTTTTTTATTGGAAATTACATTTTTTATCACCCCTTTGAGAATATTCAATCTAACGCTTTCACTTATGACATTGTTTGAGACGCTATTTGTGGAGTGGTAAAGAGAATACCTTCACCAACGAGCCATTCAACTAACAGCCCTTAATAGGTACGGCAAGGATGACTATCTATCATAAGTCAGAGCTGAGTAGGTGAGACGACCGTTTACCCTTAACAACCCTCTCTTATCGATGAATAAAGATTAAATAGAGATTATTTGCGAGATTAACAGAATGTTCGACTACTTGTTGACAAGAGATTTTGGAAGCAGATTGTTGGTGTTGAACATTTTTCTTTAGTATGAGAAGAGCTACATTTTAAGTTAGGTATAGACGGAGTAACCGGTATTGTGGATACTTAAAGTTGTCGGCGTTCTATGGTGGTAACAAAATTTCTGAAACATACGAGTATTCCTTCTGGGGCGTCAGAATAGGTCCGTCTAGTTACTAGACGAATCTATATAGATTCTAGTAGATGAACAAGATTTTAAAAATAGGTTTTGAATCTTTATATTGACAAAAATATATATCATGATATCTTGTTTCAGGAACGATGCCCGAAGATGGAGTACCTGATATGACAAGACTCACTATTCTAGATGAAGAACTCATTAACAGAAATCTCAGAGTGAGATATGAACGTGACAAAATATACGTATCCTTTTTGTAGGTCATCATTATAAATTTCCTTCTTCGAAGCAAAGCCAATCAAAGTAGGTATAATTAACAGGATTTTGATGGGCCTCGAATTAACTTCAGTCAACGTATGGAAGTGTAAAGCTTTCTCGAATTCGAAAACCAAACTACATACATATTTTTTTGTTCAACTCGATTTATTTGTATGTTAGACCGCCGAGGATAAATGCTCAAACTAAATTTTGATCTGATTTAACCCGTTTTCATAATATATTTTTTCGGCTACCCAGTTTTCGTACCCTCACGAATGGTAAACCTAATCTAAGCATAAATGATGTCTCACATTTTTACAGGAAATCCCTAGCACTGATTGGACGATACACAGTATAAACTGATCGTCCGTTTGTCGGGTTTGAATCATCGTTCACATGGTGGTTGAGTAAATGAGTAAATCGTAGCACTCGCGCTGACCGGCTATCTTACCTCTTCTATACTTTGCCTATTTTAGTACCTATTCATATGATGAGAAAATACGAGTGCATTATTGAATTATAATCAACAATGTTCAATAAGTACAGCTTGTCAAATCTAAAGAGACTTCAGAATTCTCACTTTCTTCTTCTTCTTCTAACGAACACACATCCAGAGGGCGGGACAATAACGGAATTAAGAAAGCTCTTCCTACATTTAACAAGCTGCAGATACGTATAATTTATTTTTACTGGAATTATTCTGAGCAAAACTTATTTTGTTTCAGCTAAGTACGCTTTAATAAAAGTTAGTTTTTAAAAGTATGTTATTAAGATTTTATATTCCGGTAAATTTTGATGAAGAAACAAATACCTAAAATTTATAAAATAGTTATATGAGATTTTTCATATCCTCAAAGTAAGGACACCAAAACGAAAATACTTATTTGTATTATACTAAATACTAAATTATTATTGTTTTTTTTTAACCTCTGGCGTTAAATCAATCTATTGAAAACACTTTCCTTCACCATAACAAAAATGCTGTCTCTCGACGCGTTTTTCGCTAACCAAGTTAGCCACATCGGAAGATAAATAAAACTACTTCAAGCTGTGTTAATTTTCTTATATGCATATGAATGAATCAATATCTTGCATAATGGGTATTAAATCTATTAGTATTTTTTTATTGTCCTATTGTTATTTACTACATGATTGATACCTAAACTTTACCTTTTTTCTACCTGGAACAATGGGCTTTTAGGAATGGGACCATAATCACTGTTAATAGATTCCATTCCATATTTACTTTCGGCGACATCTGAAAACGTGTTGTCATGTACTGGTCTCTACAATTTTATGCATTTTTCGCAAATATTTGAAACATATTCCTCTTAGCGAGCTGTTATAGTTCGCATAGTTTGACTTATTTTGCAAATCCGCCACTTTTTGTTACGAGCAATGTTGGGAGCTGTCACGGATATATCTGAAAATGTGAGTTTCATTCCTATAAGCATTACCCAAATTATAAACCCTTTTTGATGGTTCTTATAACCATATCATACAAGAATAGCAACTTTTCACATTTTCGATTTCATACGTGAACTCAATATTTGAGGATCTGTCTAAAGTTCACGCATGAAATATAAAAAACACGAAGTCTTACTATTCTTGGATATTCAAGTTATAAGAAATACCGATAAGACTTCAGAATTTGATGTATTTAGGAAGAATACTGGCACTTTCCAATATATCCCTGACAGGTCCCACCACTGAAAACAACAGAAAATTGTGGGACTACATTTTCTTGTCCTTTAGGCTGGTCACGTTTCCCTTGAGCTAATAAAAATATGGATTCGAAAGTAGCGCTGAGAGTAACGGGTATCCTTCAGTCATATTGGATAAGTTGATTAGGATGTGAAAATTCAGACGGAGCCTTCGTTAATTTTTTACTTTCCAGAAAGAAGTTTCAAAATTTAAAGTTCTTCTATACAATCCAAAATACACCAACGAATTCGTTCAAAGTTTGAAAAATTGACTATGAAAGTAAATTTGAGTCTTGAGGCAAGACGGCGACAAAGGAATTCCCAGATTTACGAAGTAAGCTCTAAGGATTACGATAAAAAATATGTTTGTCAAACTGAGCGCACTGTAATAACTCGCCACAAGGAGTGTGTTTCACATATTGGGTTTCATATACCAGATGAGTCCAGTGTCTCTCTCAACATGCCAAAGAATGATTCGTCCAGATGCAAAAAAAAACATCAACAAAGCTTTCAAGAAGTAGTTTCAGTCATCTCCCAATGATGCTAACTTGGTTAGCGAAACGCATGGTCGGGAGACAGCATTTTTGTTCTGGTGAGGGAAAAGTATTTTAATGGATATGTTGGTTTTCTCTAATTATCTTTTCATAACTGGGACCAATTATGGAACAAACCACGTTAAATTAAAAAATGAAAAAAGTGGCCATTCAAATTACTCTAAAAAATCAGACTTACTGTTCACCTTGTTGAATCGGTCACCAGAAATAACCAATTTGAATTTTCCCTGCGATGAGTGTACAAGAACGAAATGTTCTAATATGATTTTTTAACTTTATTTGATTTGCGAAATTTATAGATATAGTATCTACCATCAGAAATCACTGATGTCAATCTGATATTATTTCCTCCCTATTTCAACTACACCAGACGGCCTGAAAAAGTCTGATATAATTTTTTTTCAGTACCAACCAGTTCGAATATTTCCTTATGATACGCTAGTTGCACACACATCGATTTTGGAGGGCCAGTATAAAATCGATCGATATTTTATTGGTTAGCGGGTTCTTGCAGACACACTGGATTTTTATCGGTTGCCGTAACTAACTAGCACGCACTAAAAAAACGAAGTTAATACGTATAGTCTATTTCAAAAGAGTGTAGAGTAATAAAATCTCATTAAGTATTCAAAAGCGCTACAGGGTGATCCGTCAATAAATTCTGTCACTTCCCTAGTCCGCATTGCAAAATTATGTCGTTTCATAAAGAGCAGGTAGGTATCACCCTGTTTTAAGGGATTTGTCCATTGTTATCGACGGATAAATACTGAGCCAGAGGCGCGCTAGTGGGATAATTGCCAAA
>WOGN01009507.1:0-10792 GCA_015342105.1 Leptinotarsa texana | reverse complement strand
AGCAGTCATTCGTATCATTCACAATAGAAAAAATCTTCAAATCATCAGCAAAGCACAACCTTTCACATATTAAATTGTTATATAGATCATTCACAAAAATTAAAAATAGAAGTGGTATTTATACTAAATATATCCTATATACGATAGGTGACCTAAAATATTGAGAAGGAAAAAAAATATTCGAAGTGTGTATCAATATTTCAATTGGTCTGGTAATATAATTGTACAAACTACAAACTTTGAATAGTGTGCCGTGTGCTTTCGCCACTATTAATGTCTATCGTTTTGTTCATTGTTGTCAGAATGACATTTCGAGTACTTTATGTCTTGATTCTGTAGTTTTCTTAGTGAGATGCCGCATTTTATCGAATTAGTGTATGTTAAAATTGTGGTGGGTGATCCACTGTTCAATCCACTGTTCTCCGTATCGTGAAGCTATACAATGAGACTGGGGAGTACAAAAAGCAGCTTGGCCAAGAATGTAAGAGACGTACAATGCCAAGAGATGACCAATATTTGAAAATTTAATCTTTTCGAAATCGCACGCTTACAGCTCAGCATGTCAGAAATAATTTACTCAACACAAGACAAGTTAACATAAGCATCAATTCAGTAATAAGATGACTCAAAGAAGTTGTTTTAAATCCAAAACGCCCTGCCAGAGTTCCTAGGCTTCTCCCACGTCTCAAATCTAGACGGTTACTAATTGCGATAGCCCATATCAACTGGAATAAACATAAGTGAGGAAAATTTATTTTCATAGATGAAACAAGAATACAATTATGGAAACCAGATGGACGTGGTCGAGTATACAGAAGATCTGGAGTAACTTTCGCAGAATGTAATTTTGTACATAAAGTTAGCTTTGGTGGTAGTTCCATTATGTTGTGGGGTGGCATTAGTTGGAACAGTTGCGCCAAACTTATAAAGGTGAACTTAAAAATGAATGCTGACTGGTACATACGCAACATCTTTGAAGAGTACGTCTTACCTAACGGCGGCTTCATTGGTTACAATTTCGTGCTAATACATGATAATGATCGTGCACATGCTGCAAGAACACTCACCCAGTATCTTAAATTTATTGGACTTGAGGCAGTGGAGTGGCCACCAAACAGTCCTGACGCAAATCCCATAGAATATATTTGGGACATTCTAAAAAGACATATACGAGCACGAAATCCAGCTCCTACCTCAATTGCAGAATTAAGAATTGCTGCACAGGAAAAATAGAATTGAATTCCACAAGAAACCATCAAAGACCCTTTGCGGAGTATACCCAGGAGGATGCAGGCTGTCGTTAGAGCTAGGGGAGGAAACACTAAGTACTGAACTGTTATTATGTTGCCTCAAAGAACTTTCATTTTGTCGTCAATGTGTCATTATTACCAAAACTAGTCTATTCCCTCACTTCTTCTACAAGTGTGTTATAAAGTTTCAATACCGGGATTATTTGGCGATCAAAATACATTGAATACTTCAGCATATACCATTTAGTAATAAAAACTGCATAAAGATTCAGACAAATAAAAATAAACATGAAACCAATGCTTAAAATCAAATATGCAATATTTTTGTCTGTGAGTGTATTTTATCGAAAGTAATGTATTTTCATTTTTCCACCAAAATGTTTTTATTTAGCAATACCATTCATTAGAGCCACCAGTATGATAAAAGCACGAGCCCGTAGGACGAGTACTTTTATCTACTTCTGGTGTCGCTCAAAATAACAAAGTTCTAGTTTACTAAAAACAACATTCATTTGAGAATATTTTTAGACCGTGTGGTACATAAAGACAGTTTACAAAACTACAATAGGTATTTCGCTATACAATAACTTCCTCTATCTAATTAGTACTCTGAATAATAACAATTTGTAGCATATGACCTTCTATCTACCCAGTGACTGATAATTAAATCTGAGTTTAGGTAAAAACTAATTAAAAATTAGTTACCTTTGTTTTTAATAATTTATTTTTAGTAATAGGTTCATCTGTAAAATCTATTCAATGGGTGAATGAAATTGACAAATTCGAATAACTTACCCAGCTGCCTAGTTGTATCAATAAAAACAACTGAGACTGATTATTATTAATTTCATTTTCAAGATTGTCCAAAAAAATTTCAGTTAGCAAATAATTCAGTGGATTTCCCTTCATTAGCCCTTAGCTTTTTGAATTAAACGTTTCATTGAATTGAAAATTATTTTAGAACTGACAAATAGTAAGTCTAAAATTTCTTATTTTACTAAAGGATTAACGTGGTTTCTGTATAAGAGACGCTCATCGAGCTCAATTGTTTCAATTGGAGGTATACTGGAAAATAAATAACTTTCTAGTACAGAGTTGTAGGATCATCCTTCATAATCTCGTAGGTTCCTGAATTGAGAAAATCTAGAGGTTTTCTAACGTATCCTTTTTTGTCTATAGTCTATAGCACTAACAGTTCGACCTTTGTCTTGTCTCGTGACTATAACGTCATTATCATTAGCTTTCTGTTTAATTGAGTTTAATTGATTTTGCAATTGTCATTTTATTATTGGAATGGATTTGATCAATAGGTTGAGACTTCAATATATTTGCAGCCAGGACTATGAAATATTACATTTTAAAGAGAAAGTTTTGAAACTCAATGTTTCGGAATGCTTGGAAGTGAATAGATTTTAGAATTCTGAAAATTTACTTAATGACTAAATAGAATTGGTTTCTTTCCTTCTTCTGAATCTGTTTTCTAAAGTGAGAGATGGCAATCAGTTTATTACATGCCCAGTTCATTTTCTTCAATGATGTTCAAATTTTTAATTAGTTTTTACCTAACCTCAGAATAAATTATAAATCTTTAAGTGGGTAGAAGATTATTTGATTCAAATTGTTATTATATATTATATTATTAGGTAGAATTTAGTAGTTTGGAAACGCTTGAGGAAGCTATTGTATGGCAAAATATGTGTTGCAGTTTTTTATCCCTGTCAGTGAAAATCTCTCATTTGGAGATTGACTTGAATATTCCCCGATGAATGCATTGATATACGATTGAAGTTTAAATTAATTCTATTAAAGACACAAAAGTTTATAGCATAAATGCCAGTTTTATGGCTGCCAATTTTATTGTTGTTCAGAAGAAGAGTTTTATCACTTTGAAACTCTGAGAAAGCCTTCAAAAAGTCAGTTTATTCTATGTAGACGTCGGCGAGTAGAAAAAGAAAGAAACGAAGATAACCATTAAGAAGTTTTCCGCTACATCAGTACATTTCAGACCCCATCGTTTCGTTTTTTCAAATACTATTTGTTTATCATCTTTTTCAAAAATTTGATTTTATGGTTTTTGTTTTTTTCAGTATTTACCATTTTTCAGTATTTACCATATCCAACCAAGATATGATTTCACTAAAAAAAACGCCATTTAAATTGAAGTCAATTTTGCAGAGGAGATATCTAAAATCGCCCACGAAACTATCACAAAAGATACGAAACGAAAACTTTTTTAAAATATCATAAATTTCAGGTGTCAGAATGAAAAGACACTCTCTAGTTTAACGGTGTTGATCAGATTTAAAACTGTGGGGGTCTAAAAGTATTTTTCTGAGAAAAATATTTTGAGTTGAAGTGTATTAACAGGTACCTAGTGAATAAATTTTTTGTTGAAAACGATTCAGAATAATGTGTTCTGTAGATAATTTTTTTAAACATTTCATTTGAGCTATATAAGACACTGGAAGGCCTGTATTTATTAAAGATTTAACTAACTCTATTTAGACAAGTTCGATAACGATTTATCTTTAACGATAACGGACGCTAAGCCATGTTTATGAGTTTCAGTCAGAAATTATTGTTTTTGTATGTTTTTAAAAGCTTATATTTAGCTTGCAATTGTTGCAAGTATGCATGTATATACGCTCAAGTATGCATTTATACACGTTCAAGTGAAATTTTGCACGTGAATTTTAAAGCAGTTTTCCCAAACCGTTTGTTCGAAATTTTGCATAGAAGTTTAGTGTGCATATACGCATATTTGACGTAATTCTGCATGAAATATGGCGTTTGTTTTTATGAAATACTCAAGTATCAAATGAAAAAGTTTACTGAAAAGAAGTTCGCCAAACATTGCGGACCAGCTTTTAAAAAAAAACTACGATAAATACTATGACGTTACTATGATTTCAATATGACGGACCGCCTAAAATAGAGATTTTTTATGCACACCTATCAAATGAAAGGTTCACTCTAAATTCCTAATGGGGGACCACCAAGATGGTATTTTTATGCACACTCATAATGTGGGTATCAAATGGGAGGGTTCACTGAAAATAAAATAAAATGAAGTCAGTAAAAATTTTACATAGTGGGCCATCCTAGATGACGAATCATTTTTTATGTACCCTCTTAAAATGGGTAGCAAACGAAAGGATTTGTTTTAAAGAATAAGAAAAATAACATGACGTCACTCGCAATCCAATATGACAGGCCAAGATAGCGCACTAAGTATTTCCATACACCCAACGGCAAATGTATCAAATGGCTGAAAAGCATACAAAAGCAATTACAAATCCAATATGTAGCTCCCAAAGTTAGTGGATCATTTTTTCATGAACCCTTATATGAATATCAAGGGGGTTCAAGAGAAAAAACAACAATGGCGAAAAACAAGATGGCTCACATAAGAAATTTTAAATAATGTTAACTCAACAATGGTTAGGGATAACATGGTGGTGCTCGAATTCATGTTGTAAAGATCAACCATGCCTTCAATGACGCATTGAATTAAATGAACATACTAAGGAACATGTCCATGATATAAAAGCTTGTCGAGAGAGTTTTACCTATGTAAATGTAGGTAAACAAGAATACAATATGTAACTTAATTTCCACATTACATAATTCTGATTTCAAGAAAAGATTGATCTTGAAAGTATTTTTCATTATGAATTTATGTAGAATAAACACAAAACATTGTTGCTCGTTGTTCTCAAATGAAATGTAAGTAATTTTGTAAGACTCATAACGAATATTTGTACTCAAGCTCTTGAGCTCTTTAGAGGTCTTCGCATTAATATTCAGTTGTCTTGGTACTGGAGCAAGGGTTGGAAAATTTATTGGGAAAACGAAGCGAATGGCATATGTTTCGGCCACAGGAATTGTAGCAGGTTGGTGGTTCAAGCACGACGGTCGAATAATCGATTTTCAATCTTCCAACCCGTACTAGGAATCCTTGGCTAGCACAAGCTTTAACTTCTGAATATTGTGATTGGTAGAGAAACATATTTTGTTACAGATATCAGGGTCATCATTCACATCATGCACATTCCACAGTGGAAAGCTAACATTCAAAGAGGCTGTACTTATGTAACTTTTACTGTGGTGGTATTCATAGCACCATAAACATATGCAACGTTCATGATTTTTTTCAATTTGATACCTATAGAAAATAATTATTGATACTGTTTCTATATCTGAGTTGCGGACTCATTATTAATCAAAAACGTTCGCATATGCCAAGTATTCCTTTATATGGGCAAATTTTTGATACCTCGGACTAAAATTCTTGCAGTTTTCGTAGGCAACTCTATTTTTCGTAATTTATCTGTATAATACGAGTATTAAAAGAAATGTGTGTGATTAATTTCATTCAATCAATTTGATGTATTACAAGAACTGAAAATTTATCTAACATTCTGAAATGAGAAAAATTCATGGTATGAATAAATGGTACCTACAACCTATCATTATATATGACACTCTAAAATTTGGTATGCCCATTAACAATACAGGCTAGACTTTCCATCTTACATTTTTTAAATTGTTCATTCATTGTAGTGAAACTTCGATTAAAATCAGATTGAACTCGAATGTTCTGCCATAAAGTATTACTGGTACATTTTGAAAAAGATACACAAACATGACGTCTTCCAACAGGGAATTCCGTCTTATTGAGAGGGTTACTCGCAATGTTATCGATAAATGTCAGCTCAATTGTTCAGTAAACGATCGGCTAACACCCATATGTCGATAAAACGCAAGATCTACCGAAAACATCTCCGCTGTCTTGTGAAAGTGCAGGATAATCCGAGGCAGACAATTTCGCGTGTCACTCACAAGAACTTGGCCCTTCGCAGACCACAACTTGGCGAATTTTACGTCGTGACTTAGGCCTGCACCCATACAAAATTCAACTGACCCAGGAACTGAAGGTGTACGACCACAGACAACAAAGTTTGTTCGCTGAATGGGCTCCGGAACAGTTGGAAACTGACCCTAATTTTCATCTAAAAATCATCTTCAGCGATGAGGACCATTTCTGGATGAAATGGTACGTGAATATACAAAATTGTAAAAGTTGGGGCGACACCAATCCACATGAGATCCGAATGCGTTTAATGCATCTCTAAAAAGTCACTGTTTAGTGTGGATTTTGGGCTGGTGGCGTCATCGGCCTATATTTTTTTGAGAACAAATTTGGCCAGACTATCACTGTCAACGACGAGCAGAGCTCATGCCACATTGGATATTCTGCACGAGCGATTTGAGAGCATGGTCATCTTACGTGAAAGTGATGTAAACTGGCCACCGAGATCGTACGATTTGACCCCGTTAGACTTTTTCTTGTGGGGTTTTCTTAAGTCACGGGTGTGCTAAATGTTAATAAGTCACAAACCACTGTGGTCCTCAAACTAAACATAGCCCATGTCATAGGTCGAATTGAGCCTAATTTATGCACCTGAGTCATGGAAAATTGGAAGTTTCGCATACGCTCATTTTAACGATGTAATATTCCACACATAATCGCATCAATAAGTCTTTCAAACGAATAAAAAATTCGAAGATATCTCACACACACATTGTTTTGTTTAAATTTAAATATTTAAATATAGGACTCGCTTAATGAAAGATCCTATTTGAATAAATTCGATAGACACTTTTCAAATAATAATAATAAAAAATATATATAAAAATATATAAAAGGATATATAAAAGGAAAATACTTCTCAACACACCTTATTAATCAGTTTTCCTCTCTGCGAAGCATCCATGGACCTCCATTCTGATCCTCTTAAAAAAGCAGCTTTAGCGGCTGCAACTGCTTTGTTTACGTCTGCCTTGTCAGCTTCAGCAACTTCGGCAATGATTTTTTCAGTGGAAGGATTGATTACTTTGAATGTCTTGTTGCTCACGGCATCAACGAATTCGTTATTGATAAATAACTGAAAAATAAAATACCTAACTATTTGCATAGGCAATATATAACTCAAAAACTCCTACTTAACAATGAATTTGCGGAGCTACTAGATATCTTGTATAAGTATGGAAAAAGTCAAACGAAAAAAAAAAGCTTTTCAATTCCATTATACAGAAATTTACTTGTTGCGTATTTGTAAAACTGTGTAGTGAAGATCTCACAGTAAAGTATTTCTTGAGTTAATAATTTTGTCTATATATTATAGCATGAAATTGGCGGAAAAGTTAATTTTCTTACCTTATTGTATTTCACTTCTATGATTCCAGGGTCCATTTTCAAAGACAAAGTTGATCTCCAAGGAATAGGATTCAAGTTAAAGAGTAATATATTTTATATATCAGTGGTGTTATTCAAGTAACAAGTAAAGAATAATCTTATCTTAATATGTACCAACTTTTATTTCGTCATCTGTTGAACTTGGAATATTTGATGAAGCAGACCCGGATAAGTTACGTTTGTTATTGTTGAAAGCTTTTTGTGTAGGTACAGATTATGAACTGCAGAAATTTTGCAGAAATATGATTTCCCATTCAAATATCAACTCTCAAAAACCTATACATTTGATAACCGTTCATATATACGAGAAAATTACGTTGTATCGTGAGGAATTTTGAGCGCAAAAGTATAGAATTGGCGGGGAATTACAGGGATGGCCTTTAGAGTCAACCGTTTTCCAGTTTTTCTTTCTGGACATGTTTGATGATATTTCATAAATAAAAACCTTATTATTCTGAAATAGATCATAAATTATCTCAAAATTCATAAATTAAATGAATAAATTTGAAATATTTATTTAAAAACTATCCAAATCAGTAGGCATTGAAATTCTACTGCGAATACTGTGAGTCACAAAAGTGTTTCTTAATATGTGGGTCGCGACCCCTAGAAGGGTCGGGAAACCTTACTCGGGGGGTCGCCGGCTGAAAAAAAGGGCAAGGTTCTAACACTACAATAAAAACGCAATTTTAGTGAGAAGGATGGGCTCGTATATTTTCCAAAAGTTTATCAAACCGAGGTGCTATTTTTGAAACGTTAATAATCTGTGGTTTTTCATAAGGATCAATGTTAAAGGTGATTTTTTTTTAATATTTATATCTTTTTCCCAGTTCTCTGTAGGCTTCTAAAAACTTAATTGGGTGATTATGATGTGATTATGTACTAATATGTAAAGTTTAATCAAATTCTGCACGCTAATTCTAAAACCGATAGTACTAGGTACTTCAAGTCGCGCGTAGCTTCACCAATTTACCTCGCATTTACTTTAAACTCTAGCGGCTTCTTGCAGAGTATAGATCTGAATAATCGATAAATGTACCAAATTAGAAAAAAACCAATAACGTAGTCTTTTGATTAAATAAAATTATTTCTTTGTCTATGGCATAAGGGGTCGCCAGAATTTTTCAACTTGTACAGGGGTCGCAAAATCAAAAAGAATGAGAAACACCGAGTTTGCATATTGACTATGCAACGATCTATTGATAAAAAGATATGACTATTTTCATATGATACTAAATTGAAAATAGATGAGGATATATTCTAATATATCCAGTTTATGTCCGAAATATATCTTATGGATACCCAGAGACCACTAACCTACTTACGAAAGCATATGAATGAAAAATTCGTGAATATACAGTGCATTCCATTTAAAACAAGCCACCCTGAATAACTTTCGGTACAATGATTTTCAGGAAAAATTAAAAAAACACGCCAACAATAGTATACAGAGGGACACAGTTTGACATATTCACATTTGATGTTACTTTCCCTATGGCACCCCCAGACCATGCCATCAATTTTTTTAAATGGATCACCCTATATTGCTTCGCAGTATCAGATACTCCATGATGAGCAGATTTCAACAAAATATAATACATATGTTCTGAAGCTTATGGTTCGGGAGCCACAAATTATTCGAGTTGAAAACGAGCCAACCTGGATTATCATATCCGTCAAGCTTGTTAAAGCAAATAGCTCAAATTTGCCCATGATTGATGTATTAATGTTGAGCGATTTCCTCGCAACAAATAAAGAATTTTGCTCGTCTGAGTTAGAAACGTGAAGACTTCCTTCTAAGTAAATTTTGTATTTATCGTTACCCTAGATACAACCAATTTATATATAATCAAACTCATTTTGAACTCATGCAAGTACTAATAAGTCAGTTAGTATCTGAACTACCGGATGCAATTTCTTCAAAACTTGATGGTTCTGTAACTATACATTTTTCTTCAAATTCCTTTTTACACTCTTCAAGAATCAGATTTCCTGGTTTCCTGTCTGGTGGGCATGTATCTTGTGATACTGTAATACTGACCCCATCACATGATACTCCATATAATTTTCTATATCATTTGGTAACTGCAAAAAGAAAAGTAAACGAATAAAATTGATAATGAGAATGATAACCAAGATCAATACAAATCTAACCCCAATAAAGTAGTCATTCCATAGCCTCAATATTTCAACTATTTTACGTCAAACAATATTTTATTATAATTATAATATTATTACGTCAAACAATATTTTACGTCAATAAATATGATAACACACTCACGTTAAAGTGGTCTTGACAGAAATAAAGTGGCGAATTCGTGACTACGTCGTTCGGGTTTCGCCGTGCGAGCTTTAACCCCTTTGTTGGGTGTTCTTATCAAAGTGTTTTTACAATGCGGTACTTACACCACTTTGGAATTCATTTTCATCACAAAATTAATTTAATGTTTTAATGACATATGTACCTAAGCGTGACGTCAGAGCCGCCGCCATAACATCTGCGAGCTGCTTTAGCGCACTATTGAAAAAATGTTAGAAAAATGGCTCAAAACTTCGTTAAACTTTCGTTTATTACCGAAATAAAGGTTTATTCGTAAATAGTATATGTGTACTCATATTACGGAAGAGTATTTCAAAATCTCTCGTCACGACTATTAATGGTTTATGATCGCTCTCAACTTCTAATTACTTATTCAAATCCATAAGCAAAATAGATGAATTTTTCGAAGGTAAAAATTAGAGTCATAAGTGTATGTGCCCATTTCTTTTCAGAATTTGTGAGGCACCTGGAGGCGAAAGCTACAAGATGACCTGTTTGTAGGAGACTACACCCTAAACCTTCACTTGTATTACATAAGGTAAATTTAGGTAAAAAAAATTTATAGTAGGTGATTTTGAATTTATCGCTCACTGAATCAGGTTTCGAATAAAGCAGCAGTCATATCTTCGTGGTAATCAGCAGACGAATCTTTTATATTTTTGGCCGACAGAAGCAAAGCGTTAGGTACGAAACCACTTTCATTCCGGGTATGCAAAATTATAACACGTTTTCCCCTTGAAGAAGGTGTGTTTTCAAAGCGCAATACTTGGTTTCGTCAACCCAGCCATATTTGACAACATCATGGGTGTCAAACCAATTTTTGTCGAGGTAGATTATATGTCTGCTGGATTCTCGGTAGCTTTTCATTCGCTTCAAATATTCTTGTCGGAGTTGAATAATGCTTGTCGATTCCATTCTGGCCATCCGATTGTTTAGTTTTTTATATTTGAAACTACAAGACAA
>WOGN01009506.1:0-10792 GCA_015342105.1 Leptinotarsa texana | reverse complement strand
AAGTTGTTCAGTAAATTCATGGCTGGCCACTAATTTGGTCCGTATTTTGGGAGCCGCTGATTATCGGATCTTCAGCTTCGCATCGACAAATCCATGGCTGGAACTCGTGGCTGCTTTCACACTGATTCAGTTGAGACCATTGTAATAAAACATTCATAATAGCATGTAGCCCAAAAGTCCTAACATTCGAAGTGCAGGGTATTGAATTTTTGAGAAAAAATTAATTTTTTTGACAACCCCAGATGTTTTTGTGGTGCATAATATACTTGCCTGCTACCCAGTGGCGTCCGTGAGCAATTTACACTGAAAGGTCGGTATTATTATTGATCCTAAAATAACTTTTATTTCTGATTTCTGTGCTTCTTTCTGAAATTTCACCTTTCGTAATAATGCTAGAAGCTGTAATAATGCAAAAAGCCATGATATCTTTCTCATAGAATATGACTTTAGGAACGTTGCTTGGAAAGTAATACCAAGAAAATTCCTGTAGATATAGATTACTTATATATTTTGCAAATTTATCAACGCAAGTATGAACTGACCCAAATAGACCATCCATATAATACTCGACGGAAAAACCAAACAACCAGAATACCAAAGATTGGAACTACAAAAAACCAAAGATTCCTCTCTATAGAAACACTTAAAACCGATTAAAACACGTAATAGTCGTTTCCTGCTCAAAAATAAGTTGAAGGTATGGATTTCAAACCAGCTCACCGAACTAATTCTCGAAGCTTTTCAAAGAGAAATTTAGAAAACAAGTTTAATACAAATTGGACCCTAACAACACATAGATACAGAAAACTTTAAAGTATATTTAACTTGAACTGCCTTGAATATACTTCTTATATTTGTGAACATCAAACGAGATTTATGAAAAATCAGCGAAAAAAAAAATAGATTAATATCTTTGTAAGCGCCCAACTTTACCTATACTCCCATACTCCATTCACTTATAGTGTTATATTTTATTATCATTGAATAACTCTTGAATCTAAACTCAATATTACTATTTTTACTTCATTATTACATTTTATAGATCTGACTCATGTTTTAGTAGCACACTCAGGCATAAGGCACTCTGTTGTACATCTAAATATTATGAGCAAATAAATAATAATAATTATTATTATTATTATTTACTTCCGACAATCCTTCACGCAAGTGTATTTCGTCCGCCACTGGTTGTTCTGACCACCTAATGAATTACGCTCGAATGCGGTGAATACTACTCGGTTCTAGCTAACTCGTCTTCCTCAATTAAAACTTAGTTGAAACATTTACACCAAGGTTTGTTTTGTTGGCAGAACTGGAAACTAAGCCACTTTATTCGTATTATCTGGGGGAAAAGCGAACAAAAACGATCTCGAAATTTCTCGGTATTATCAAAGCACTTTAGGGATGACAGTCACGACGCGAAGAAGTTTTTACTGTGGAATCAGAATTGTTTTTGTCGTGGAATCGGAACTGTTTACACTGAGGAACTCAGAACTGATGAATGAGCCAGTGAATGTGCATTACAGTAATGATAGTTATTATTATCAATATTATAAATTCTTGAATAACAACATGCTGACTCCACTATCACAATAGAAACGTTAATTGGCTTTCGCTTTAAGAGCAATGATGTGCATATGACACGCTCTAGGTTCACGTGAAAACACCGTACCCCTTGCCTCTCATGTAGACCTACGACTTTGTAGGCACGTGTGGTAGATATCTACAAAGACATGACAGGCAAGGAGAAAGGTGTTTCACCTGAACCTGGAGCGTGTCATATGCACCTCTTGGAGTACTGTGGAGTTGTTTCTTGGCTCTGTCTGCAGATGGCGCAGTGGACATCCCACTGAATCAACTGCAGAAAGAGTTCATGACTAGCTGGAACTATATTTGATCGTGGTCGTGGTCCAAAGGGTAAGGGAGCTGGGCTCCAACCTGATAGAACTCAAGACGACGTGCAGGTCGTGATACTCAGACGGTTTACACCGTTCTGAAGAGACCATGCCCGGTACTGATGATGGAGCAAGTACCCCGAAACCGATCCATCGGTTGGTCGTATCGACCAAACGAAATGAATTTCTGCTTTTCATAGTGGGAAATAATTTGCGACGAATCTTCCAAGTCGAAGACGTTGCACAGGTAGCTGATGGTTTTACTTCAGGTCTCTGTACGGATTAGCTGGGTTAGTCTTTGTTTTTTCGTTGAGTATCTGCCACACGTACTTACGAAGTCGTAGGTCTACGTGGGAGGCAAGGGGTAATGAATTCCTTAACAGGGCCTCTGCCCGTATTGATGAACATCAAGAAGGTCCAAAAAATCAGCAGTACTATATGAAGTCATCGTTCCTTCTTGGCAATTCACGCTTGCTTAGCCTTGTCAAAAACTTGGTACAAGCAATGAAGGAAAGTGGATCAACATTTGACCCGCTGGAAAAATTTACTCGACTTATTGTAGTATTATACGCTGTGCCACAGTTTTTCATGGACAGGAATGCCTTGTGTCATTCTTCAATTATTACAAGGCCGAAAAATGATCTAGTTAAGGATATGTTGGCTTTGTATAAAAAATTCTGCTACAATATAACCTTGAAATCAACTGATATTGTGATTAGCATGGTGATCGTTTCCATAAGGACATGGTCAATATACATAAACGGTGCCAAGGAAGTAGCTCTACGACAATGCTGGCTAATGACTGTTGAACACTCATTATATATAGATTGAAGGAATCTAAACATCGAAGTAGAGGTTGGAAGCATGTTTTTTTTGGCCAAGACCAAGTACTCGTTTCATCGACGACCAAGTAGTGGTTTATCAATTTTATTTGTGGTATTTTAAAAAATACCATATAGTGATGACTTGATGAAAGATTAAAACGTTTAAAACCGTCTTCAATCAAAATATTGAAGCCATTATCAAATCTTTGACAATATTTTGGTTTATAGGTTAACTTTTCGGTGGGATATTTCTGTCGAACTCTTTTCAAATCTTAAAGATTACTCATAATACGGGGAGAGCAAAAATGTTAGAGATCTATAAGATCTATATAAAATTTAAATGAAAAATTTGTCCAAACACCAAGTAGTTCAATACAAGCCACAGCCTTCGTAAATTTATCGACATACATCTACAGCAGACACGAGAATTGACTGAATGCAGTGAAGAGCAATAACGTGCCAGTAGCGTTATATCCTGCCTCGACATAAAACTAGACTATATCCACGGACACGAGCTTCATACATAACCTCAATAATAGAGCATAGAAATTGCGTTGCATTCAACTTCAACGTTAAATTGTCACCCTATCTCTCTACTCGATTATATTATTATTATGATGGTGTTGTCACAGCATTTACCTAATGCATACCAATGTATGTATTGTGAACTTGTTCATTATATGTTTGTGGAATTCGGGGAGATATTCTCAATGTATAATGATTTATGAATTTGTGAATTGGACATTCATAGTGACTGCAGATTGAATATGGTCATGAAAGAGCTTTCAGGATCTTCGCCTAAAAAATATAGCGTTGAGATAAATGAATGTATATAAAATGTATACTATTTTCTGAAGTTTCATTTTAAAGGCAGTCGTTTACTTGTTCCTGAAATGATCAGTAACAAAAAATTGTTTCAGTCATTTTATACAATTATAAATTAAGTAAATAATCAGGAACCACAAATTATATGAATCAAGAATTTTGGAACTACGCACAAATGACAGATTTTAGATTTGAAAAGATTTCATCTCCTTGCTACAAATATTGAATGTGTCTGAGTAAAAGTTTTTTCTCTGCAATTCTATTATGTCTTGCAGCAAAAATTAGTTTTTTGTATAAAAAAGTTCTTGATAAGTGCCGTGACTTCTTTCAAACAAAGTCTTGTATATCGTCTTGTTTGTCCAATGCCTTTTTAATAATAAACAATGTCAATAGAGGATAAAAAAAAGAGGAAAAAAAGCACAACGCAAAACAAAAACAATTTGAAACAAATTAAAACTAGCGACTGGGGTAACTTAAGAGTTTCATAAGTAATTGATCTTCCGAATAGTTTGCTTCTGAATTGGGCATAAGTCGAATGTGTGATGTCAAGACTTGAGAAGTTTTTAGTATAGTTTCTTTGCACTCTTGTATAGTGAAAGCATTATTCAAATAATAATAATTCTTTATTCTCCAAAAGGACAATACAAGTGTTGTATAGGAGTAGTCGATTAACTAAAATTAACAGAACATGATAACGTTCAGTTAAATTGTATACAACAAATCAGTAAATTTGCAGGTATTATAGTCGTTTATCTATAGTATAGATTAATTGTGTAACACATATATACATATATTCACCCAAATAAATAAATAACAGACAAATCATGAAGGATTTACAAATACTTATTATAGTGTCTGATCGACTTTATAATAGCATCTTTCAATTAGAAAATGTTTAAAACAAATATTTAAAACATGTTAAGGTTGGACTCTCTCTTACATAGCCTGGTAATTTAATAAATAATAAAGGACCTAGTGAGTTTGGAGAGTTTTTAGATAATTGGACCCTAGAAAAGAGTATATTCAGCTGATTTTTTATTCTCGTGTCATGTTTATGAATGCTAGATCTGGTTGAAAAACTGTTATAGTTACTAAATATATACACACAAACTTTAAATATAAAGAGTGATGGTAGCGTCATGATTTAACATGTTTTGTATACATCACACAGCTTTGTCGAGAGGATAGACTAAACATTACTTGGAGTATTCTCTTTTGTACAACAAATACATCATTAGCTCTCGAAAACCTTTCCCAGAAGGAGATGGCATATCGAAGTCTGGAGTCTACTTGGGCATAGTAGAACATCAGCAACTGATCATTAGACAGATTACGTAATTGTTAGGAAACAGAAATCAATTTATTGATTAAAATTTTACAGTGTTCTCCCCAGGAAAAATGTTCGTCTACATATAATCCAAGAAATCGGACGGTCTTATCAACTGACTGTAAGTCTCCGAAATCAACTACACTAGCTTCTTTTTGCCAATTGTGAAAGCGTATACATTTTGTTTTATTTGTATTTAGATGAAGTGTGTTGGCTCCAAACCACTGAGCCATATCACAGGAATTTTTTTTACATTTCTGACGTATACAATATTCATCCCTATCTGATACAATAACTGATGTATCATCAGCGTAAACAATAATTGAGCTATCACATATCTTCACAATATTGTTGATGTACAGTATAAATAAGGTAGGTCCTAGGACCGAACTCTGAGGAACACCTACTTCAGAATAATCATTGCACAATGGCATATGGTTACCAATAGTGACACGATTATTACGTTTACTCAAAAAACTTTCTATCCATTTATGAGTGACACCTCGGATACCGTATTGAGACAATTTATTCAATAAGATTGTATGACTGATGAAATCGAACGCCCTGCTTAGGTCACAAAATACCCCAATAGGGCACTCACCCGCATCAATGCATCAGTGGTCTATGCTTGAAGACAGGCAGTGAACAAATCTAAAGAAATGAACTCCAAATGTTCAAGCCCGTCTCGGATATACCTACACAGTAGTTTGAATGGACTGGCGCCTATCAGAAAACAACTACTACACTGGCTAATACCACGAACGGCATTGGATTATATCCGACAGGCGTCAGTGTAGGAATCTTCACAGAAAATTTCTTGCATATGCAATTAGCAATACAACTGAAAGAGTCGACCTTTCCAAAATTGAAAAATAGTCGCATATCTTGTTTAACATAAAATGAAAATATTTGTATAATTTACCCATCAACTATAGTAAGAATGCATAATTGTCTATATACTACACAGTGTTATTATAACCACTGTTCTTTTTTATAAAATAGTATATAAAGTTAGGTTAGACTACCACGCTTCCCTTCTGGCAGCTTATTTTTCTATTGTTGTAATGTAGTGGCGGGTTTCTTTTTAATCAAAGTATTTATCGTTCATCGTTGGTATTACTGTAACAGTTAGTACATTATATCAACTGATGAGTGTCTCAAAGGAAGAACCTATAAAATTAATTGCTGTACTCAAAACAGTCATACAAAATTGAAGAGATACCAAAATATGGATAAATGAGTAACTTTATGACATAATGTAGTTTGAATTCCCCGTGTAACAGTGATGTTTATCATTGATAAACGGCTGGCCTAAAAAAAACTAGTTCGTTATTTGGCAATGACGTCAACTAATTATGTAGTGACCTTTTCGTAATGGAGCAATTAAACAAGTCACTCTGGTATTATCGTGAGTAATGATCTAATTAGAGCATTCATTTTGGTATCAGAATTACTGGGATGAAATACAAACCAGTTCAAAAAGTTGTTTGGGAAAATTATGTTCATCTCCTGGATATAAATATTACGTTACATTGGAAAAACAGTAGTTCATGATTTTCTTCAGAGCTGACGATCAACTATAACGTGTAAATATTTTGTTTTTCATTGACAAACTTTATGTCAAATGGTTTGAAATAAAATAAAACAAGTTTTTTCTACACAGCAAAACCACTATCCTATTTTCACTATCGGATTCCAAGTCAAACGATTTGTTAATGAAGTTGAACTGATGTCGGGACTGGTGATAGATGAATTATTAATCAGATGGACACCGCGTTTACGAATAATGAAATTTAATAATAACACCAACAAAACGACAAACAGAAAATAACAGAGGAGAATCTGAATTCGGGTTAGTTCCCGGCGGAAACCTCTGAATAGACAGACAGTAACTCTTGAATACAGTCAAAACGGTCAAC
This sequence comes from Leptinotarsa texana, assembly GCA_015342105.1. Lineage (NCBI taxonomy): Eukaryota > Metazoa > Arthropoda > Insecta > Coleoptera > Chrysomelidae > Leptinotarsa > Leptinotarsa texana. The sequence continues at coordinate 4,002 of WOGN01009506.1, read as the reverse complement.
CACTTGTGCCCGAATTCTTTGACTTTGTCAATCATCTACTTGACATTGTCAAAAAAAATCACATATAGATTTTGATCAGTTATCTTCCATTATTCACACGCGACCATCAACCTGTCAAAGATTCAGCCGCGTTTTCATCAACCTCGACCATGCATCACTCTGAGAAACAAAGCGGAAAGCTTAATAGGTTTCGGGAAATGAAATCAAGGTGGCTGATGATAGGACTTGCGTATGATCACAGCGCTTTCCCATGTAGCTATATAATGAATGTTTGTTGAAAGCTTTCACGTTAATATCTGAATCGGGTTTGGTATATGGAGAGTTGCAATGCAAATATTTACCCCAACATTTGCAAACGGAGTTCAATATTTATTATTAATTAATATATTAACAGTCGGGAGTAAGGAAACATTTGGATGAGAAAAGACTGAATGGTCAAAATACATCTTTTAAAGAAATTTCCATAATAGATGAAGCAACATATAATTTGGCTTTTTAGTCCTTACCGAAATACGAACTATCCTGTGAAACTGACTATCCATCGAGGTCATCCAAGGTATGTTATTGTGACTTGTGACCTACTTTCAATGCTACTAATCTTTGGTATTATATAGCCTGAAGAATTCTATTGGCGGCTTTCCAACTTCTTCAAAGATTATCCTCATGTGGTCTGACGCCTCCGGACCTGTACGTTAAAGAGGTCGCGTTAATGGCCATGTTGCGATTGCGCACGGCTGGTGTAAACTTCGAAGTAGGAATGGGTCAATGGAGGCTGACCCTATGGCGAAAATCGCTTACTGCGCAACCTCTGCTGCAGGCAGTCAGTGATGAAATTGAATCCTGGTTTGTTTGTTTTTAATAAACCCTATAAAATACAAATAAAACAGAACACAGAGTGAGATGCTACAAATGTAACAAGCATATATACAGACGGCTCAAAAACCAAAGAAGGCTAAGGATGTGGAGTTTACACCAGATCACTGAGCCCAAAGATCAAGTGGGGAATGGGAAAAAACCAGCGTGGTTCAAACAGAACTGGCTGGTATCACAATTGCCACAAAAGAAATAACCAGAAAACGAATGTCTGGCAAAAACATAACAATCTGCACTAATAGGAGACAAGCCCTATTAGCCTTGAACAGACAACGTGTTACCTCAGGGCTAGTACTAGAGTGCCACCAAGATTTAGCCAAAACCTCGGTTGATAGTAACATTATCCTGAGGTGGGTTGAAGGGCACGACAGGAGTAAAGTTAATCGCATTGCCGACTCCTTAGACAAAGAAGCGGCTGGACTGAGAATTTTAGGACCCAGTGACACCTACGGCCTGATAACTTCGACAATTGCGGAACTAGACAAACGTCACATCCATGCTCAATCCCTAAAGAGATAGGATGGTATCGAAGGATGCAGTCTTGTCAGGATCACCCTGGGCGACCCTGGAAAGCTGGCACCGAAGAAAAATATATCTATAACTAGGAAAAACGCTTAACATCGTACAACCTTGAATTGTCCCGGCCTTGAATTGACCTTGATCGACCCGGCTGACCCCGCTTGTTATTACACTATTTAGTTTGAAGTTGGATGTTAAACGAATGTTGAATGATTTTGAATTGCGGAATGTAGAGATTCAATTTTGATACTTTTGAGAGAAAACCCTCGAAGGAAATTTCACCCTCTCTTATTATGTTCATAAATGAATAAATGTATGTACTTGAAGATAATTTCTGTTGTGCTGCAGGTTTTTCCGGGTTTTCCTGCAGCTGAAAAAGCAAACGCGCCACTGGAATCAATAAAGTCGCCCCGGAGCGCCAATTAATTTTTGTTGTTTCATGATTTCCTGTTTTGTTATCAATTATATATAGTAAAGTGTTTTTTTGGAAAAAAAAAACAATTCTGTGGACTATCCAACTCAAGTCTATTTAGGGGAATAACGTAAACGCAAAGGGATAGAGATTAGGTTGAAATGTTTTCAAGTTGCCTATTTTCAAGTACGATTGAATGTTTAAGAAAATCGACTCAAGCTGTTTTATTTCGAAGATATTTAGGAAAAACAAACTATTTCCCAATAAAGTTTTTGGCTGTTTCTTATTTATTCGCAGAGATTTGAAACTCCATTTTAACTTTGTTGAACTTTCAATTAGCCATCAGAATATTTTTATAGGGGATATTGCCCGACTTGAATTCGATGAATCAATGATCACTATGAATCGATGTTCAAGAAAAGTGAGCTGGAGTTAACCTCCCTGTAAATAGGTGTATCTTTCCCATCTTGAAGCTTATGTGAAGTTCCTGAAGAATTTTAAGTATTGTTTGGGAAATTTGTCAAAAAAGAACCATAAAAATTGAAACCTAATTTTATTTCTCCAGTACCTTGAAAACAAAGAACATGTTGAAATGTTTGTATTGGTTATGTGATGTGCAACTTCTTCTAGAACCTTTGAATTCGAAGAAATACAGTACATACAGCGAATGTTGAAACGGAGCGGGATATAATTGTACACGTGTTTCTCAAGATTCTGATAAACATTTCGGGTACTGAGTTTTTTCCAAGCAAAAAACTTGGCATCGCTCAGGAGTTGTTAAATGGAGTCAACGGCAATCCAGATTTTCTTGGAAGAGACCAAATTGGCGACGAATTACGAGTGTATGGTTATAACATCGAAACCAAAGTCCAATCATCGCAATGAAAGAGCTCAGGGGAGGCAAGATCACAATAGCAAGCCAACTTCACTCAAATGCCAAAGTTTTGTTCACTGTTTCCTTAGATCGTGGCGTAGTGCATCAGGAGTTCTTGCCACTTGGTTTTACTGTCAATGAAAAATATTATCATGAAGTTATGCGCCGCTTACAAGGGACAATACGAAGAAAACGTCCGGTAATGTGGAAAAACAATTGATCATCACGATAGTACACCTGATCACTCGTCATTGCTTGCTTCAACCACCGTATTTACCTGATTTGGTCCCCTGCGATTTTTTTGTACCCTTGATTAAAGAGGTCATGGAAGAACTGCGTTTTACGATGATTGTGGAGATGAAAACCGAATCGCCGAGATAGCTCAAATACATGCCAAAAAGTGCACGTCAGAAGTGCTTCGAGGATTGGAAAAAACGCTGGCACGAATGTATTATATCTAAGGGCGATCATAGTTTAAAGGAAATAAAATAGAAATTGATGAATAAATATTTTTTGAGAAAATTAAAATTCGCCTTATTTTTTGTCCAAACCTCGTATTGAATATAACCTGTTTCTCATTAATTTGTTCCGATCAGCTCTGTTTATCGTTTGAGTTCAACGATCATCGATAGAAATTGTTTCCTATTGACAGAAGTTTCGAGGAGATAAAACTATAATGAAGCAAGTCGAACTGAAATTTATTTATTCATTTATTCAACGGCAAAACCAATTAACAAAAACATATTTAACAAAGTATGAGGAACTACAAAGTAGTACAAAATATTAATAAATCCTTATGTCTAGTGACTTACAAGTAATTACAAGAAAAAAGAGGAAAAAGATGTAACAAATTTGGTAGTTACAGAGAAAATGGTAAGGAAAAGAAAAGCTTCAAAAAAGCTATAGCCTTTTAAATTGATTTTTAAAGACCTGAAGTGATATATTAAACAGATCTAACTTATAATGATATTGATTTCCCAGCTTCAAAATACTAGGCTTCGGACTGTTCCAAGCATAATTGGTATGGAAAAAATTTATATGAAAAATGTCAGGATTTCTCGTATATTTTTGTTTGATATGAAAAGTTATTAGTTGAAGTAGTTCTGGGCAGTTTATCTCTATTTATTATTTGGATAGGAAACTCAAGTTCATAGAAATTCTCCTATTTTCCAATGATTTTATATTTAACTTGCTTAAGAGTTGACTGTACTCATATTCATTTCATTGAATACCAAAATGAAAAGCACAATTCCTTAAAAATTTATTTTGAAAATTCTCAATCAAATCGATAGTTACATTGTAGAACAATATTCAAGAATGGATC
>WOGN01009505.1:0-10792 GCA_015342105.1 Leptinotarsa texana | reverse complement strand
GGTCATATTGACTTATGCATACTGTGGAATTTTCAGGTTGATCCGTTGAATAGTTTGCCAGAAACGGCTAATTAACGCTCATCATGAAAAGCCCTGAATTGATCAGTCACACGAGTGTTTGGATTAATGAAAAATATATTATCTAGAGAAATGACACAATATATTTGTTGATACACTAACATCTCCAACTTTCTCAACACTAGGAAAAGTATGTATTGGTCTAAACTCTGAGCATTTAATTTCTAGTGACGCATTTATAAGATGCCACCAAATATAATCAGAGATGATTCAGCTTTTTTTTATGATTTCATTGAGTAAGGTATCAGTTTGAGAACCCTTGTTTTCAAAATTTCTCACTATATTTGTCTTAAGGTGCTTAGGTACCAATATTCATCAACCATACTGTTAAGAAATTATGTGTTAAAATGTTCAGCCACTTCTCTATCACTTTGTACTGAAAACAGTATTTTTATAGACAAGCCATCATTGCCTGTTTTGGGATTAATCGATTAGTTTTCCACAATAAACGTGGCCTGTTAATTTGACTGACGATGATGAGGTGAATTTCGCGAAAAAATTGTGGACCATAGAATACTGCTGTCTCTATCTCAAAAGAGTAAACAGAGATTTAATAACCCCAAATATGTAGTCGGCTATCTCTTACGCAACCGAAATCGAAGAGATATTCATCGGCCGCCAGATTATGCACCTTGCTCGGCATCGCAACAAACAATCTTGATCGAACGCTTGGAATCAGAAGTAAGCGAAGTATAGTTGTCAATTGTCACCTAGAGGCGGCAGCATCCCCTCTATTGTTTGCGAGGGCAGGCCATGTGCGGTCGGTCGCATTTTTCTACTTCAACTTGCTTTTTATGCGAATGAACCAACAGTGTAAAGTCACGCTAGTAGAAGCGCGTACTTAAAGCGATAAACTGCTACCGACTGCTCTACTTACTTCACGGTTCAGACGTGGCAAAGCTGTCTCTGTGACGGAGTGACAGTCTAGAGGCGATCCTCCGTTCGAACCTTGGCTTCTTTCTGGTTCGAGAAAGTGCCCCATTTGACGCCGTCCGCTCTCGTAATGATATCCGTGATGTTGAATGAGCACCGGGTGGGGAAGGGATAAGGGGTGGCGACTCTATTGATTTTTAGGGTGACACTGTCAACTATCGCCGAGCGGTTCGCGATATGAAAAAATTACACACGGGAGTGCTTAAAAAATTAACCGTCTGAAAGTTTCGCAAGATTTTCCGCGAGTTTTCGCCTTCGGATCTAGTGTGCTGGTGTTTTAGTGTTCGAAATCGCAGCGTGCCGGTAGTGGAATGTATCTTTCAAATATAGCGCTGTCGGCAGCAGTTCATGCCTCCGCCACCGATGCTCTTATCGCCGACATCGCGAAGTGAAAATGGCCCCACTCGGTGGTTTCTCCCAGGATCATTTTTGCAGAAGGCCCAAGAAGAAACTCAGTTGACAATATTGCAATTGCTCCCTTACTAGAGAATATTTGCGGCAAAGCCGACAGAGGTGGGCGTTTTTCATTTACTTTCACGCGTCTGTACCCCAAAAGAGTCGAAATTGTACCTGACTACCTTGACTGCAACGTTGCCAGACCGCCAAATCCTGCAAATCCATCCAATTGTACCTATTTTGTTTTTATTACTTCTCACGACAAGTCACATAAGTTACTTGCTCGTTACTTATGTTTACGTTGATTCCCAGTCACAATATTTGTTTTCGAGAACTGGACTAACATTGACAAGTCAAACAATATATTAAAATTAGTCACATAGGTATATTCTTTAGGGCCTTTGATACTCATTAGTTTTGCTGTGGGCACTGTATTTATAACCTCAAATGTATTTATCTATTACTTGAAAATGACTGGCAAAGGAGGGTTTCAAGGTTATCGCAGATACTTGATTTTTTTCATCATTCCAGAACAAAAAATGCCTTGTTTCGACCAGCACTTGTCACTACACGATTAACATGATTGTTGTTTAATGACAAAGAACCCTTTTTTGTTAGTTGTATTCCGATAAATTATTGTTTTTTCATTTAAAATGGCCCTCAGTATCTTCCCTGGGAACTGTTGATGTGGGATATAGTTTTATTTTACGATTGATTGTAGACCTGAGAGATATATAAAACAGGTTTCATCATGAATGAATGCAGAAAAAAGTGCTGAGACACAAAAGGAATTGCTCAGGCTATCGTGGACAATTCATTAGATTTGAAGAGAAATGAACTTATAGGATTTCTATATATCTAAAAACGGATCCCCGTTTCAGTAAAATAATATGAAATGGTAGTGACATTAACTGCAGCCAGTAGATTCTCTTATATTGGGACATACCAGTGTATCTGGCAACGCTGCTTGACGTCATTACCTCAGTCTACCTACATACCATAAACAAAGGGTTCTAACCTATAATTCACTACAAAGAAATTCCCATTCAGCACCGATTTCAGTTGCTTTCTAATCATCGAGGCTAAAATAAACACAATTTGCTCCCAGTTTAAAACCCTACCGGATATTTGAGAAATTCTGAGATTTAGCGGCGATTTTTGAATGTCGACCGGCAAAACAGTAGACTGTAGTTTGTGTACACAATAATGGCGGCAGCCAAACATGCGCTATGGTTTAACTTGGTGTGTTTACTAGAAGTGAATCTTGTGTCGTTCGGAAGAAATTAAATGTGGACCGCAATTATTTGTATATTGAATCCCCGGAAATTATCGAGTCGGGAAGTTGGTTGTGCGTGTCTGTGTGAAAAAATTGTGGTGTGCAAATGAGTGGTTTCACAAGAAAATACCAGGAGCTATTTATAATTCGGGAAAAAATCGTATAATGGCAAGAATGCTGGCATTATTTATATCACGATGTTAGCAATATGAGACAAGGCCGGGCTGCTCAACGTAAAACGAAATGTAATTCTGGTATTTTTATTTTTGTTATTTATGGTAAAACGCGATCTATAGGTTAGAATGTGGCGAAGGATTGTAATCCCGTAATAGGGGGTGTAACTCGGTCAGGTTATTTGGGGGTTTTCCAGTAGGGTTATCGAGGATATATCGACCTTTATTTTACTCATAAAAGCTAACTTGACAATGTTGTGATATATATTTTCTCACAAGAAAATATTAGCAAATGCTAAACTGGATCGTTTTCTCCAAATCTATTTTTCTTACAACTTTAATTATTCATCTAATACGTTTTGTCATTACCTACTGTTATATAAAAGGCAATGCAGAATAGTTTGATGTACCAGTAACTGATTAAGCTATTTAATTGTGCAGCGGAACGAATCCTAAATAAAATTCATTGTGAAAATTCTAAATATTATCATGGGCAATTATGATAATTCATAATTTTTTGCATACCATCTAATCAATCACATGAAAAACTTGTGAATTATCCGATATATTTCTGGAAGTGGTTTTTCCTATATTGGAAAATATCGCGCTCAGTGTCAATGAATGTGAAAAACGAGGTAAAAGATAACCCCTACAAAGTTAACAAAGTCACTTGCGGTAGAACTATTAAAATATATTTTTTTTTTGTCGCACAATTCTCCAGAATTCGTCGTAAAATAAAAGCAATTATCGCGCTCTTACCTTTTTTTAAGGGGTAGAAAAATCCCCGAAACGCATTTCTATAGATGCATGTTTCGTGTGATATCTTGTGTTGTTAGAATATTCTGCCACATGTGGCAACACCGAACAATTTTCAAAAAATCGGGTTCTCCCAGATAAGGATGTAATTCTATGTCCCTGTACAATTTTTTGCAATAAGCAATGTATTGACCAATGGGGAATGGAATTTCTCTTTCCTGATGTCGTGTTTTCAAAGGAAATACACTAAAAATCAATTCTGGTATGTTTTGTTCACGATCTTTTGAATGAATCAAAAATATGTTTTACGACGTTCCGCATGGTACAGAATTTCTTATACCACAAGGTACGTAGGTATGACATGAAAAATACAGTAATTTGCAGAGAAATACGTTTCAGGTTTTTTTTTCGACATTTATACGACAATTGAAAAAATATGTTTTGGAGGTAAAAAATAACATCAATTCACTAAGTTGATGCGAATATTCTAAAATCGAACAAAAATTACTATGGGAAAGAAAGTCTTTGGCATTCTCCTTCTTCATCTTGGTACAAAGAATGTGGGATTCTTCCAAAGAAAGGAAGGAATCAATGTAGGTCATTCAAAGAAGTAACTTTCAGACGCAAACTAGAAGAAAAAGCCCTCCCTAAACACCCATTTTCATATAAACATTGAATTACACGCAAGAATAACACTTTTGAAACAAATACTCTTATATGAACGCCGAATTATACGAAAAATAGTTTTCTCTATTCCGTTTGTATTCCAAATATTCGTAATGGAATCGAATCAGATATCATTTATAGGATTTTTACACAATATAATTAATAAAAGACGTAAAATTTCACTAACATGGAACACTGTCATCTTCACTGCTATTCAAACAAGATTCCTATGGCTGGGATATAATCGAATAAGCGAATGGATGTTATTAACGTACTGTTATTCCGTGACAAAAAGTCCCAATTATGAACGAATTAGGTGCTTTTTTCTTATAATATTATCCGTATTTGAGCCGATAAGACAAGTGTTTTACGGCTAAGTATCGGATGTTAGCGTGCCATTCCTGTATGGATTTTGTAGTTAATTTTCAATTTTAAAATATCTCTACACCCCCTCTGACGAACCGACAATGATTTTTGACAGTGCTCAGTTATAATTTAAACTGGTTAAATTGTTTGTATTCCACTGTATCTCATTGCGTATTATCCCTCTATTTTTCAGTTAGTTATTTTTTTAGTTTAAAATACCTCTACTTCCCCTCTGACGGACCGACAATGACTTTAGACAGTGACTGACATATTTAAATGCATGGCATCCCTTAGAAAATTTTTAGTTGATTTTCCACTTTTAAATCCTCTACACCTCCTCTGGCGACCCGGCAACGACTTTTACTTTATGGATAACAAATAAATCATGATTCCAATCGATTTGGTTAAACATAAACCGATCGACAGAGTTAAATAAAAATTAGGGAGAATTTTTTGAATAAATGCCTCTACGTCCAGCATTTCCCCAATTACCCGACAATGAATTTTGTGTCATGGATAGCAAATAACTTATCATTAAACTCGATTTGGTAAAACAAAAACCGAACGATAAAGCTTAATGTAGATTAATATAGAAACTGAACATTAAGACGAATAAGTGACATCTAGAAGGCAAAAGCAAAGTGAATTTGTCACATTTAGAAGAATCGAGAATTTTATCCGATTCAAGAGAATTTTAAAGCTAGATTTGCGAGAATATGCTTTGGCGGACGTCAGTTAAAGATAGCTTGACAAGCAGTTGAAAAGGCTCCTTAGACTATAGGCCAACAAAGATGGAAATTGAAACAGAAAAATTCAAATAAAAATCCTGAAATCTCATTGAAATCCCTCATTTGAAAACAGGGTTCTACAAATATCAAAGAACTGAGGTATCCATCGCCTAGACGATGTTCAAAAAACAAATTAATCTGTTATAAATGGACTATACGAATTTAAAAGAGTGCCATTCGGATTAAAAAATAGCACCACTACATTGCAGATGAATTGATAATTCAGTGTTATGTTCTTCCCTATTTTTCTCTAGAAAACCTATAGCAAAAAGACACGTGGCAAGTGACTTTACACAAAAAAGAGAGCATCTAGTCTAGACCTTAAGTTGGCAGCGGATTTTGGATTCTGCATGTTATTTTTGCCACGAAACGTGGCAAAGGCGATCATAAACTTGAATAAATCTAGATGTATCGCTACAATCCGTAATGGAAACAACTGAGTTCTAGATTTGAAAGAGCGTATTCGTCGCTTGAAAAAGCAACGACCAGTCGAAGCTCTCGTAAAGTTATGAAACTAATCTTGTTCATACGAATTTGCCTTCCCTCGAGGCCAGACGATCACGGCAGATTATTAAAAATCATTTTCGATCATCTAGATCTCCTATCGAATATAAAAACGAATATTCAAGAGATGAGACATACTCTCTAGAATTTCCAACAACAAAATTTGAATTGAAAATAAGGCTGGCGAACTCGAAACAAAAGAAACAGCAGTAACTATTCTGATATCATTAATGAGTATCATAATATACTGCACCAACCTTTTGAATATTTCAGTATGTCATCACAATATTAAATTCATTGTCGTAATACTAAGATTTACTGAACTGAATGTATAATCGAAGCACACATGTCGTTGACGTCCAGGTCATCCAATTTAAGCTAAAAGAATTTGGTAATCATCGACCTATAGTGTTCAACGTTGACAGTGATGGCCTGGTCAACGTCGTTCTCAGAAATATGGGCCGATGACGCCACGAGCCTGAAATCCACATCAAATAGTGACGTTTTCGGAAGGCATTGAACGCTTATGGATCTCATGTGGATGGATATTGTCCCAATTCGTCAATTTTGTTTTTTCACTTACCAATTTATCCAGAAATACGTCTCATCGCTGAATATTATTTTTCAATGTAAATAGGGCCAGTTGCCAACTGTTCTAGAGCTCATTCATCGAACGCACGTCGTTGTCTATGATCGTTTACCTTCAGTTCTTGAGTCATTTGAATTTTGTCCCAAGTCATGACGCAAAATTGGTCAAGTTGTGGTCTGTAAGCGACGCGAAATCGATTGCATTGGATTTTCCTGCACACTCTCACAGATAGCGGTGATTTTTTCGGCATATCTTGCGTTTGATCAACGTCAAATTCATCCGCCACATATTAATTAACCGTTTGGTTAATCAAGTATTTGGTTGACTCGAGTTCGGATAACCAAGGTTTTACTTGTACAACAATATGATTGATGAATTCCGAAACATGATTGTCTCCTTTTGTTTCAGGCCCTAGCCGTCGCGTAGCGCCCCCCATCACGCTGCCAGTCACCCTGGAGGACCCCGCCACCAATTGGAAGGGACCGCCGCCCGGTTCGGAACCCCAAAACTTTTCGCAGAACTCCGGCAACTCGTTCTCCGGGCCGCCGGCGGGTTTCCAGGGGCCGTCTCCCTTCCAAGGCCCGCCGGCGGGTGCCGGATCTCCAGCTGGCGCCCCTCCCTACCAGGGGGGTCCTCCTCCAGGATCGACGACGCCCCAGTACACCGCCTCGCCGGCGCCGTCTGGTTCCTCCACCCCCGGCCCCGGACCGCCCCCCAACGCAGGTTTCCCTCCCCCTCCGAATAGTGCGGGACCCCCTTACAATGGACCAGGACCTGGAGGCCCGTTCGGTTCGCCGTCCGCCGGCGGGCCGCCCTTCGGACGACCCGGGTCGTCGGGACCGCCATTCGTGGGCGGCCCGGGGCCGGCCGGCAACCACTTCCAGCATTTCGGACCGGGGCCGGGCTTCGGCATGCCGCCGGGATCACCTTTTGGGCCGGGGCCCGGTCATCCGATGTCCGGGCCCATGGAACCCGGCCATCCGATGATGTCTCGTCAAATGGGCGGGCCCATGCAAGTTGATCAAGGGTAAGTACAATCTATTTTTTTACATTTCATCAGAACAAAGAATTTAAATAGTGTTGTTACGTTTTTGGGAGGGTTTGCATATTCTCGACGCGCATTTCACATACCAAGCAGTCCTTGTTGTACATTTCTTCTTCTCTTTTTTATGGTCTTTGCTTTGAAACTTGATGAAGTGCTTTCACGTCATATCTTATTTTGTTTTATCACTAGGTTTGAGAAGGTTCACATCATTTGTTTCAAATTGTGAACGCATTGTTTTAAGGGACTTCCCATCACTTTCTTAATCAACTATTCTAAAAAAATCCATAATGCTTTACCTGGGTTCTTTTTCTCTACCGTATGTGGACTGTATTCAATTTGTGAAATATGGCAAAATAGATAGAACGACCAATTGAATGATTAACGTTTCGTTATTCGTGACTATCATCACACAAGAAATAGTTCATGTGAATTTCATTATCTTGTTGGATATTCGAAGTGAAAATACTAGGAACTCCTTCCGTTATGTAATACAACTTTCAGTATTTTTCAATTCATTAAAATAATATCATAAAGTTGGTAGAACAAAAATCCGGGCAAACGTTTCGTATACTACTGCGGCAGACGAAACGTTTCGTACCAGTCCGGTCGTGAAAGTATTTGTAATTATCAAGTATGGAAAAATTGTTTTGGATATCCACACTTGCTTACAGGTTTTATCAGATTTTTAGCCAATTGCTAACAAAAAAGGTCAAGTATGTGGTATTTTTTGAAACGGCCTGATAGTGTGACATCACTTGCCGCTGAGAGGCAACTTTTTCAAATAGAGAGGGGGTCTTGTTACAATTCGTATGAAAGGTATGTCAATTTTGTAAACAATGAATTTTGATAACTGGTTGCCGATTCATGTTTGGATTTGGGACTGGGAATTTTGTTGGTAAGATTGTTTGAAATGAATGTTCATTGGAAAGAGAAATAAAATTAGTACCACCAAGTTACTATTTATATTATAATTAAAAAAAGCATTTGAACAAATGTTCTCCTTGAACCCCTTGACAGTAAAACAGCAGTAAAAAACGAGCAGTGGCCGCCTACAAGAGGATGCTAGCGACGAAAACATCAAATAATCCACAAAATAACTTTGGATGACCGCAAAGTGAAGTTGATCGAGAAATCTGAGGCTCTAAAGCTATTAAAGGAACTTGTTGGACATATCGTGGATGAATATTTGGGTATGTTCAGAGTGGGTGCCGCGCGAGTTCACAATCGACCAAAAACAATAACGATTGATGATTCTCAGCAGGGTTCAAAGCTGTTCCTCCATAAAAAACCCGAATTTATGAGTCGATTTATAACAATGGATGAAACATGGCTCCATCATTTCACACTAGCATCAAAACGATCGTCATCTGAGTGGACTACACGTGGTGAGACGACTCCAAAGCGTGCAAAGACCCAACAGTCAGCTGGCAAGGTTATGGTATCATCATCACATTTAGGATGTGCATGGTTTTATATTCATTGACTATCTTGAAAAGGGGAAAAACATCAACAGCGACTATTAAATATCGTCATTGGAACCTTTGAAGGACGAAATCGCGGAAAACGGCCTCACTGCACCGTGCCACAAATCAGTGGAAACGATAAATTTGGTTACGAATTGCTCCTCCATCCACTGTGTTCTCCAGATTTGTCCCCCAGCAACTTTTTTGCGTTCTCATATCTCAAGATAATGCTCGCTGGAAAGAAGTTCAGCGCCGACAAAGAGGCAATCGTCGAAGCTGAGGCCTGTTTGGGGCTAAAAACAAGTCGTACTATTAAAATGGTGTCGAAAAATTATGTGACCGCTATAATCGTTGTAACGCTTCATAAGGCAACTATATTGATTTATTCGACAATTCCCGTCAAAGAGATGAAAGGGAGGCGTGGGAATTTTCAACTTCCCCACAGTATTGGAAAACCCTCTTCAGTAACGCTCTCGAAACGTCTAACTGGAAAGCGGACCATTTCAAATTGGAAGAAAAACGCCGAGGTCGACACAATTCGACCTCCTCCGTATACGCGTACGTATGTAAATATTTTTGTCGGCGCCCGTACGTCTCTCTCTCCATTTTTCCGCCGCGCACTCTCTCTATCCATGCCACCCCGTTCGGGGGGTTGGTGTGGGCAACCCGAACTCGCGAGGTACCGAACGCTACTGGCTCAATACGTCTATACGGCCGTCGGCGCGTCGAGGGCCACCTGTTTTTCCTCCTTCGCTTGTCGCGTGAGTTCGCTCTTTAATATCGCTGGTGCTGCTGCTGCCGCTCCGATGATTAAAATTACGCTTATAGGGTGATGCCGCCGCTCGGTCTTTCCCGCGACAGTGAAGCGAAGGAGAGCTTTTCTTGTGGATAAAAACCTGTATACCCTATTTTTGTCCCATCGCATTTAAGCCTCGCAAATTTACACATGGATCAATAATTATTCGTTCTGCCACACCGTGGCAACAATGTAATTACTGAATCATAGGTGCGTACTAAACTGGCACCGTTTAAAATTTCTATACTTATTTTACAAAAAAAGCGTTGGAAACATATTTTCAATAATGAAGTTACGATTTGAAAATTTATTACACTATCTATTCCTGCTCTATTTAGAAAAATTTCAAAACATTTTTGAATTTTTAGCAAACTTCTACTGGACGTTTGTACTGTTATCTAAGGTCTTCCAAAAGGGACTGACAATCGATAACTGCCATCTTGTTGATGAAAATCAAAAGATAAATAGATGAGTATTTTCTGATCACTCCCATATTGATTTCAATTTGAGAGCCACCGGTAGACAGCTGTTTCAGCCTATTGGGCATCGGTCCTGGATTGGTGTGACACCCAAGTCAACTTGCCAAGTTCTTATGCTAGTGTTGGTGGCTTGACCAATCAACCGACAACTGCGGTAGCAGAAATTTGGGAAGCTAACCTGAAATACCATCGGAAAATTAATCCATATGTTTCTAGACATGATATGAAACCGACAAAGGTTAACGCAGTCAAGCTGCTGGAAAATAATTCCCGGTACTGACAATGCCCAATAGGCTGAAACAGCCTATTGGGTTCCACTTATGTTTCACTTGCGTTTTCGCAGTTAAATTTTTCACGTACTTTCCTGGTTTTTCGCTTTTTGTCTTCAATCGAGGACCGCCTGCCGATAGACCGGTTGGTCGGATCGAGCAAACGAAATTGTTTCTGCTTCTCATAGTGGGAAATAATTTGCGACGAATCTTCC
>WOGN01009502.1:0-10794 GCA_015342105.1 Leptinotarsa texana | reverse complement strand
ATAATCCTTCACAAGAAGTAGAACTAACTCAATAAGAAAGACGTGTCATCAGCATACTATACAGTACAATGTTGTTGATTGATATTAGAGATGTCGTTGACGAATAAGAGAAAGAAAGTAGGACCCAGGACACTACCTTGGGGAACACCTGTTGAGTGTTACGATTTTCAGAATGATATATTCTCGATTTGAGTCTAACCTTAACAAATTGTGATCCTCCAGTCACATAAAGTCTTAATCTATTTTAGACTTTGGCCGCGAATTCCAATATCAATATCAATATCAAGTTTATCGATGAGAAGTTGATGGTTGATGGTATCAAATACACGTGACAAATCATCGATTTTTTGGCATTTTCAAATTTGGATAAAACATGATTGATCAGAGAAAAGTAGCATCTTGAGTTGATAAATCACATTCGAATCCATATTGGCTCTTTTCGGATAGGTTATACTTTTTATAGAAGGATACAAATCTGTTAAGATAAGATTTTTCGAAAATTTTTGAAGTTGAAGACAGCATAATGATAATAATACATATATCAATTGGCCAATGTGGACTTTGACGTGCGGTTTATAATAGAAGAAACATGCTATATAAATTTTTTTTTCGCGTCAGGTATTGAAGGGGTATATTTTTCTTTCAGGGGAGAGTTTTTGTACGGCTACTTTTATATGAACACTGTAATGTTAATCAAAAAGGTACTGATGAAGTTATGTTCCGAAATTTCGGAGTACGCCATTCAGGATGATGATGTTCCACGTTACTCATTCATATATTATGTTGTGTAGCGTTCCCATGAATGATATCTGTTTCAATTCCATAACGGATGTTCAGATTCCAAATTGAATAGAAGGTATTGTCATATAATTCAATGTTCATATAAAAGTAACTTTTCTTCAATGTGATTCAATGTTGATGTGAAAATACTTGTTTCAGGAGCTTTTTTTCAGTTTTATCTGAAAGTAACTTCTATGCATGATCTACATTTCACTGTATAGAGTTTATTTCAAACTCAATTACTTAATTCCTTCCTTTGGAAGTTTAATACCTTTTTTGTTATAAATATGGAAAAGTCGAAACACAACCTTATTTAAAAAAAAAAGGAAATTATGTACTTATCAAATATGTATTCATTCAACCCTTGAGCCATATCAAATTCATACTGCCTCGAAGACCGAATTCCGAAACAAGGTACGATCGAATAAAATGTATACACTTCGAACACCTCGAGCGTAACGTGAAACTTTTGTTCAGCCGAATGGCACAGTGAAAAGGAAGGAAGAACGCAAATAAAGGAAGGATTGCGAATACGTTACGGATCCGTAGTCAGCTTTTCTTATCTGGCGACCAATAATACTTTGAAACGGTATTATGGGATAGGCTTATGAAATTTATGCGAAACAATTTCAAGTAATCATGGATTATGAATGATTTATATCGCTATTTTTAAACATGTGAAAGTTTATGGCACTAATATTGTTGAGGCACCTATTGGGAAATGTACTTGGAAATATATGAATACTTTGTATTTACTGCCATGACAATTATTCTTTGCAATCGATATTTGACATATATATTGAATTAAACACAGATACAAAATATCACGTATGTAGCAAATGAAAGACTGAATGCATGTTTTTCTTGCCTAAATACGAGGCCTGCTTCAGTATATCCCTCTCCCATCGCCAGCTTTCCATACGTTTTTTCCAGTGATTGAAGCATTGCTGAAAGTCTTCTTTGGTGAGAGCCTTCAGGAACTCTGCCGTTTCTAGCTTTAACGTGACCAACAACTAAAATCGTGTAATAATGTAAGTAATATATTCTTCTAACCTTCCAAGGAAATGTTAGCAGACCTGTTGACGCAAGAGTTTTTGGTCAGGAGTGAGGTTTTCTGGCACCAACTTAGTACAGACTTTTGTTATGTGTAATTCCTCGTGTGAAATTTTTCTAACCGTTACTTTATCGGCGTTTACAGCTTCGGCAATCTGCACCCACAATTTTTTTGATTTTGGTCACTGTTTCCGGAGTTGAAACAGTAACAGGGCGACCTGGGCGCTGGTCATCTCAGTGCTCTTTCGGCCCTCACTGGAGCGCTTATACCACTCAAAAACACGTGCAGGAGATAGATAATTATTCCCAGAAGCCTCTTACAGCAATTTATAGCACTCATTTGGAGTTTTTTCCATTCAACGAGAAATTCGAGATTGATACGTTGCTCCTGTTTTTCGTCACACATGGTTTTTGGCACAAGAAAAAAACACGTTCTTTTCAAACCGCTACTGTACAAATACTATAATAGTGACGAAAATGTGTTTTGGTACGTGAATAGAGAAGATTTCGAGATACCCAACGCACTACTCGTTTTTTTCCCTACCCCTCTAGGACGCCCTCTAGAAGCGCAGTCTCGTTATTTGATAGCCGGACTTTGTACGGTGACTGTACTTTCGAGTCAGAAAAATATTTACAAGTGGTATAATCGTTTCACAGAAGGTAAAGAAGATGTGAATGATAACGCTCGCCCTGGACGAACCAGCACATCAACAACTGATGAAAACGTTGGGAAAGTGAAGATAACTATTATAGAGAATAGTCGAATCACTATTAGAGAATTTTCCGGCATGCAGCGTGTGGCAGGCAGCAAAGTTCGTTCCGAAATTTACTGGATTTAAAAAAAAACCGTGGCATGAGCATCGCTCAGGAATTGTTGAATGACGTCAACGGGGATTGGTGACAAATCATGGATATATTGTATACTATGACATCGAAATCAAAGTCCAATCATACCAAAGGAAGAGCCCAAGAGAACCAAGACCAAAAATAGCAGGCCAAGTTCGAACAAATGTCAAGGTTTTCTTCGATCACCGTGCCGTAGTACATCAGAAGGTCTCGCCACATGTTCGTACTGTCAATAGGGAGTTTTATCTTGACGTTATGCTCCGCTTGCGAGAAGCAATCAAAATAAAACGTCCGGTATTGTGGAAAAACAATTCATCGCTTTTGCATAACCGTAATGCATTTGCTCAATCTTCATTGCTTCTTCGTAATTTTTTGGACAAAACCAACACTGTAATCACGCCTCAGCCTACGTATTCCCCAGATTTGGCCTCCTACGACTTTTTCCTGTTCCCAAGATTGAAGAGACCCATGAAACGACGGAGTTTTACGACGATTGAGGAGATAAAACCAAATCGCTGAGAGTTCAAGGACATACTAGAAAGTATACATAAGACATACTTCGAAGAATGGAAAAAACTCTGGCACACGTGTATTTTATCTGAGAGGGCTACTTTGAATGGAACAAAATACAAATTGATAATCAAATATACGTTTTTTTTAAGAAAAATGAAAGTACACCTTACTTTTTGAACAGACCTCGTACACACAGCAAAAATCTTGTTTGGACCCCCATATAAGATCTACTTGCTGTATGTTTATTGCATTTTTGTTGCTAGGTGAAAAAGTTGAACTATCTGGTAAACAAACAGGGCAAAATATATTGATGGATAACATATTGCTGATTTGTCACAATTTTTTCGCAACATTGGACAGTTTTACTGAATATTGAGCACTGTAAATTCATACTTTTCTTTCAAAATATACCAGGCCGTAACATTTCTGCTATTGACAGAACAAGAATTGTCGTTCTGCATGATGCTGGGTATTCCTATCACCATACACCTTACCTACGCAGAATGTCAAACATTCCAGTATTGTTCGAATAGTTCATAGGTATGAGGAATTTGGAACAATGGAAAGAAAACCACGTAGTGGATTCCCAAAAACCTACTAGTAGATTTTTCCAGCTACCACAGTAGGTTTTTGGGGATCAATAGTTGGTTATCCTTATATATTATAGGAGATAATTAGTTATTGTTGTCGTATTGGTGTTGATAATTTAGGTAACATTCAGTATTTCAGCTACCAATTACAGGTGCCTGACTATGTCAATGTATATTTACGGAGTTGTCTTGACGACAAAATGTTACTTGAGAATGGTCTAACAAACCGAAACCGGTCGTTACAAATAAAAATCGTAGTAGAAATCAGACAGAAACTATTTTCTTTATTCTATACTCAATATGAATTTCTACAAAATATATAGAGGTCATCAATCGAACATGTCTGTTGAATGTTCGACTGATGGATTAGTGAATGAAGAATATTACAGTAAATATTGCTATTTGAAAAAAGAGTAAATTGAATGACGAAATACATTAAAAATCATGTTTTATTATAAATGAAAATAGAGTGTAAATAACCTGTGAAACATAATTAATTTAACTTTTTCATTATTTATACCTATTTATACCTAATTCCTGTTTAAATGATGTTAATCTCAACATTCCAATTTCTGGTGTGACTAAATTTCACAGCCAATATTTATGGAGCACTCAGTATTGAAGGCATTTATTGAACTTTTGCTTCCCGTTATCGAAAGTAATTTATTTTACCGATGCATCAGTTACCTGCTCGTGCCTAGAAAAATCGCACCCATCTTAAAACATTACTCACAAATTCACAATTAAAAAACTCAAACCACAAGCAAACCGCAAAACAATACATTTGTTGCGATAAGATGTTTATCATTTGACTAGCGCCATCATAGCTTAGAAATATTTTCCTATACGTAAAACAAGAAAATTACAATTGTGTAACCAACTGTAATTTTTCTTTCAGTTCATCTTCTGTTACTCAATCATTTTTTTCGGATTTTATACTATATATTTGGCTTTTACTTTTAACAGGCAATTTGTTCGTGAATTTATATTGATTGATTGGTTTTTGATGATTTCAAATACTCTTTAAATTTCACATGATTTAAACACAAAATCGTGTTTGTAAAAGTTATATTGAAATTCTACAAATTTGAAGAAATTTATTTGCAACTGGCAACACTGAAATCCAATAAAGATTGAGAGGTGAAGAAGATTAGGACAGCTGTCGAAGTCCATCAATATACTCTTCATGAGACTTCCTTCACACATGTGCTTTTTGATCTCTCAACGACTGGAAGAATTTTCTGCTTGAAAAAATGCACACTTCGTGTCTTTTCAATCCACAAAAAAACTGCTAACGTAACGATAATTCAGCATGGTTACTGTTTGGTGGTCAGCGACTGGTGTGTTTCAGTAAAACTTTCTGCAACTATTTTTAAAAAACTCTGTTTCTCCGTTAACCAGCTGTCGCACCCCTACGAATGACAACCCTCAGAAGTCGAAATTTATGCGAGTTAAAAACTAACGAGGTCTTACCTTTTATCGTGTGATTCCTAACAAAGGTTGGACGATAGCAAGTGAAAATCGTTCGTTCAGACTGGGGCTCGAACCACCGACCAACACGACAGTCAATTCGAGTGAGTGAACAAAGCACCTACGTCGAACCGATCTGCTACCGACCGGGCCAAAGCTTCACAGTAGAGTCCCATTGTGAGGAAATCGACGACATGTAACGAAAATTGCGTCAGCAACAGCCAGCACTGGTCAACAAAAAAAGTCCAATCATGTCCTACAACAACGCCCGTCCGCACGTTTCACAAATCACCGTCCGAAAATTGAACAAATTGAGCGTCAGAGTTCTGCCTCACCCACCATACTACCCAGACCTCTAGCCAACCGACTACCATCTCAAGCATTTCGATAACTTTCACATATTGGTTACCTCGTTCACAGGCAGATGGGGCGACGACAAACCTGTTGTTTGTTGTATGCTTCAGCTTAGTTCGAGGAATGATACTCTGACGGAATTCTATTTTCAATTATCGGAAATCATCGACTTTATTTTGATGATATATACTACCTTGCACTGACGAGTGGCCAAACAGCCCGAAACCAGACTGCAAGTGTGTTCCAATAATTGAAAATCTACTGCAGCAGTTGTATCGCATATGCAGGAATAACTTGTGTGAAGAATCCTGCAATGACACCTGTCGGATATAATCCAACGCCTTTCGTGGTATTAGGCAGGGGAGTAGTTGTTTTCTGATAGGTGTGTGTGTGTGTGTGTGTCCATTAACCTACTATGTAGGGAGTTGAGACTGGCCTGAACAAATTGTTCTTAGATGATTTGATTTCGATATCTGTTTCGCCAGTAGAAACTTCGCTTATCAGGACCAGGCAAAAACGGTCTTCGTCGACTTCATCGAATCCAGATCACACCATTTTTATGCTGTCGGAAATCATCGACCGTGTTACATTGGCAAAATTGCACTGATTCAAATTGAGCTTATTTCGATTAAATGAACATTCAGTAAGACATCACAGTTAAAAGTAAACTCACAAAAACGGACAAAACTTTTTAAACAAGCCAATATAATTTGTTGTTGTTTATTAGCATCCCTTCGTCATTTCATTACTTCAAACCATTTTTCCTGGATTTCCTGATATTATCATATCACTTTGGCGCCAGAGATTTCAAGGGAGATTTCCAAAAACTCTAGTGCCGCACAACTTCGAAACGGAACGTTCATACTTTTGTGTTTGCATAGAAGTTTTAGTCTTCTTATGCATTTTCAAGTAATTGGTCCCTCGAATTCAACCACCCCCTAGGCTATTTCTTCGAAAGGCAAGCTTCCAAGGGTGAGTAATAAACGAAGAACCACCCAACAACAAGTTTGTCGGACTCGTAGTCAAATAACAATAAAAGCTAACAGACCCTTCATTCAGGTAGGTTCTCCACTCTTTCATCAATAGGAGTTTCTTTGTTCAGTAGAAAATATGTCTTTGTGTACGAGATGTGAATTTTATGTTTGTTGAATGATGTGGTTACAAAAACAAATAATATTTTCATTCGTTTTCTTGAAATTTTTTATATTTAAAATGCATGGTGACGTCCTAACCTGAAACCAGCAATCATTAACTTTTTATATAATTACTTGTGAGGACTAATGTCACTCTGATACTTATATTCATATTTATTACTCAAAAAGTGCATTTCCTTAATGTTCCCCCCCCTTTTATTTTTTGAACGGGTCAAATAAAAAAATTGAAATTTGGGATAATGATATTAATGCATGAATACTTTATTTTGAAGTGAAATGGACGAATACTTCACAACCCTAGAATATGAAGTTAATATCTCAACCTACCACAAAATGGCGGAAAATTTAATAATTTCCTGAATATATCGAATAATATCGATATTTCTACAAATATCCCTTTTTATCTGCCATATGGCAATTCCAACAATCCGATAAGGTTTGTTAAGTTATTTTTTGTTTATAAAACCGACAATGAACATTATTGTTCCGTTAGAATATTCTCATTTAGTTTTCCGTTTTACTAGTAGAAAGGTAGCAAGTTAACAATCTCTAAAATGGTCAATTCTCTTCCATGGTAAGAAAAATTGAAGGGATTTTTATTTACGCTGCGACGCATAACTTTCACGAGACCCAAAGGCTTCTCAATAAACGTTTTCCGAATCGTCCTATCTGTAGAAAATATTTGAGGGAACTCATATCCAAATTCACAACTACCGGTAGTGTACATAACAAAAAGCCCTCAGGTCATCCTGAGGGCTATTCCGGAAGAACAGCAAATAATTGGTGAAATAGTCGTAAATCCTGAACAGTCTACTTATTCCGTCGCGAATGTTAGTGAGGTGTCTCCTTCTACTGTGTGGACACTTTTGAAGAGAAAGAGGTATCAGCCATACAAAATTAAAATGATACACCAATTAACTGAAGATGACCCTGAACGAAGAAAAGAATTCTGCGAAATCATGACGGAAACCATTGCAAGGCATCCTACCTATCTCCTTTGTTTCAGTGACGAATGTACATTTTTTTTAAACGGCAATGTTCACAGACAAAATTGCCTTTATTGGAGTGACATCAACCCTCACGTTTTCCGGGAAACACACACCAAATATGCATAAAAAATTAAAGTTTTGGTAGGAATATTGGGAAACCATATTTAACAGGGGAACTGTATTTGAATATGTTGGAAACTACTGTTCACCCTCTCATTACTGAAATCGTTGAAGCGAATCCTAATGAATTCGATATGGATATTTTATTCCAACAAGATAGAACACAACCACATTACTCCAGACAAGTAAGAAACTATTTGGGTACTACTTTTCTGGTCGTTGGATTGGCTGTCTGGGTCCTACAAAATGGCCAGCCCGCTCACCAGATTTGACCCCTCTGGACTTTTTGAAGAAAAAGGTGTACATGCACCTGCTTCAATATTGGATATACGACAGAGACTAATAAATATTGGTAAAGATATTGACGTTACTGTGTTCGAAAATGTTCGGCGTGAAATATCGAATAGGTTGTTCGTATGTCAAGAAGTTCAAGGCAACCATTTCGATCATCTTCTGAAATGACCTCAAGACCATTACCTCATGTACCTTATGTAGTTAAATGTCAATGTATTCAGGCATTCATTATATAATCTATTGTATATTACCCCACGCACAGGTTAATCCTTCTGTGGGAACTATATTTGTCAGTAACTAAGATTATTGTGTATTTCAAATTGGATGGCAAATAAATATCATTATTATTAATCATTAAAAGATCCGCCATTTTGTAATAGTTGAAGATATTGACATTATATTCTAGGGTTGTGAAGCATTTGTCAGGAGCTTCAAAAAGATGTGTCATCAGACCCTCCTTTCCATTTAATTTTTTTCCCAGATGGCACCTAGTCGCCACCTTGAAAGTGTCATATGTCAATTTCACTTCAAAATAAAGTATTCATGCATTGATTTGATTATCCCAAATTTCAATTTTTTGAGTTGATCCGTTCAAAAAATAAAAGGCGGGACACTAAAGAACAGCACTGTATGAGACGGTAGATATTACTCATTATATTTTTAACAGTATATTCCAGCTTCTAATAATAATAATAAATAACGATACGCTGATCCACACAACGAATGATGCAATAATGAACAGTACAATGGGGTCTATAAATGCGTGCTATGTTTTTGTTCATCTTTTTTCCAAATTTATTTGGCTGCTGTCTTAGGAAATTGAAAGAATTTAAAAATTCACTTATCGAAAATTTTACGGAGAGTGGTTTTATGGTCGATCAATATTATTGTGAAACCATGAAGCGAAAACTGTAAATTTCAGATTTATTTATTCGATTTTAGCCATTGTAATTGACATCTAAATATTTTGGCAGGATTACTCTTAAAAACTTGTCTGGTTAAAATGAAATAGTGTTTTGATATTAGGTATGGGAGTTGCACTAAACGTAATTACTTTTCTTTATTTTATGAGAGTATTTAAACCCATAAAGAACATCTTCGATGTAATTAATTAGATGTAAAAGTATTGCCTGGCAAATTAATAATCAATTAAGTTCCCGAATGCACTTTAACCCAGTAGTATTTCGTACCAAAAACAAACATAACGACCAGAACATGATAAGGTCAGAGAACATACACTTCAGAAATACTTATGTCCTGGAACAAACAGGGTGATGAAATAGTAGGAATATCATTTCGAACTAGAAAGCTACGTGTCACTCTACAACTTTTACTGCGATACAAAGCCCAAATGATACAAATTTTGGTATAATTAATATAAATACATTCATATGCGATCACGATACAATACAAACATGTAGTCCCAACACCGATCCTTGGATATTCACCTATTTATGTTTGTTTGACCCTTCCAATCAAGTCTATTTTTGCTTTTAAAAAAATTATGACTGAGCAGGCCAACTAGAGCTCTCGCTAGAACTTATAGACCAAATAGAGTCTAAATACCGTTAGAGTATTCATCAAAAAGGTAGTTATTAGTGCTGAAATAATATTAAAAGGCCTGCTAACCATGAAATTTGCAACTTGTTGCTGAGAATGAATTAAAAGAAAATTGGCATGATTTTGCAACGTTACATGGCTGACGGACTACGAATAGCCATGATGCTCTCTAGGTGGCTCGAGGAGTTATCAACATTGCCTAGGTAGAACACGAGACTAATGACCAAGCCGAAGACCAATCAATCGATGCTGATCACACCAAAGAGAAAAAATTTTTAGCGTTCATTCGTTCCAATATTTTCGTTTTTTTTTTCTTCACAAAATTTTTCAATTTTCATGACCTTGATTAGACGTCCTCGAGTAAATGAGCTAGTTCCATTAGGATATATTTTCTATTCAATATGTAACAATTAATCAAAGAAAATAGGCATACCATCAGGGCGGTTATTCCTAAAAGCAATCAGCAAATGATTTTTCAAGGCATTAAGGGCATTATAAGGCATTGGAAACAGAAATATAATTATTCGGTGCAACACCAATAGTTGGTGCCTTAACTGGAGTCTAGCAGCTCGAGCTAGCATTAGAACTGAACTAATTCTCTATTCTTATTCTTCTTACTTAGAACCATTAATTGAAAATCGGACTTGAATATAAAATTCAAATTCTGCGTCAGAATCGATTTCCAAGCACCTTTTTTAAATAACATATTTTAGTATCATCAACGCGATGTGATGTACGGCAGAGCCGTACATCTGACCTGAAGCTCTAGCGACTTGTTGAGAAAATGTTTAAAATATTATTGCAAACCTTCAGTGCTTATTGTGACGAATGGAGTTTGGATTCAGGTCAAAGTATTACTCTATAAAAACTATATTCGAATCATATGCTTATCTACAACATTTTTGTTCAGGTCAATCCTCCCTCTCCGTATCAGCCATTTTCTCATATTGTTTTCTTTTTTCGATTGATTCTACTATAGTCTATTTCAAAAGAGTGTAGAGTAATAAATCATGAAGTGTCATAAAATTTGCCTGAATTTCGTTGTCGTCCATGGGCGTAGGCAAATCTTAG